>OX384039.1:15590050-15859439 GCA_947534325.1 Agonum fuliginosum
CTTTGTTTCCCAGTACGCAGGTGACGAACGTATTTGCTTTAAAACTCTATAACCGTCGTCATGTTTAATAAAATTATTTACTATCTCATCACTCAGCACACAATTAGCGGTTAAATTTTTGGTATTTTTAACTTTACGTAAACAAACATTAATATTAGCGAAACAACTTTTTTCTAATTTTCTTTTAGCCATATATAATATCCGTGTTGAATCACACGACCTACGATCACTCCGTTGCGCTTCTGATTTAATTCTATCGGAATAAGAAACGTTTGATTGTTTGTTAAATTCCTGGCCTGCAAAAATTTTCGGAAAACTGAGTTCTTCTAAATCTTCAACCATATGCCATGGGATTGGTTGCTTATCTTGCCCGGGTGCAATAATTTTAATTAAATCATTATTTTGCTGATTTCTGTCTAAAATTAATATTTCGTTATCCGCAGCATTGTCATCATTATTTGACAGATCATCTTCAAAGAGATCTTGTGCTTTTGGTACATTATTTATCAAATCTTCATTTTCATCTGATTTTACAATAACGAAATTAACAATTTTGTCATAATTTTTGTCATATCGTTCAATATACTGTTTATCGATTTTTATATTATATTTCTTATATAAAGGAGTATTTTCAAGAAAAGAAAGAGCATCGCACACGTTTGCTGGTTTAATTGTTTCGTACATATAGTGAGAAGCGTGATCTATATGCCGTTTTAATTTTAATTGAACTGTACCAATATTATCAAATGTTCTTGGAAGTATATCTATCATTTCATTTATTTCAACTGGAATGTTTACTACACTACCTTTAATCGAAAGCTGTGGATTTATTGCAAAAGATTTTAACGGACGAATTTGCATAAAATTTATGTAAGGAGAGACCATTCGTTCTTCTAATGGTGATAATTTATCTAAACATTCTGGAATTTTTGGAAATTTAAGATCTAAATTTAATGACAGTTTTGGAACAATTCCTTTGTTAACATATTTGTAACAATTTTTGCAAATAAGTGAACTGATATTATTAATAATTTTATTAGAAAATTCAGAAAATACATTTTCACTTAAATTTAGTTTTACTTTAAGAGCGTCTATGTTAAAATTTTGAACGCCGTGAAAAAAGAAAAGTCTATCACAACAAACACATGTTTTATCCGGCATATTATTTCTATTATTTAGAAATAATGTTTTTGCTTTAGCTGAGTCACTATCGTCGGATTTTAATTTTAACAACATAATTTGTCTCGACTGTAATATGTCACTATTTCTTATACGCTCTTTATAAAGTTTATCAAGGTTACGTTTTTCCTGAAGAACTGCAGGATCTATACGAGTTTGTTTTTTTCTTTCTTTATCTAAAACTTTTTCTTTTTCTCGTGTGTCTACATTTTTTCTTGCTAACTGCTTACATTTTTTGTCAATTTTTCGCTTTTTCGCCAGAACCTCAACATTTTCCCGAGATACCTGTTTTGCCTGTCTGTCTAAAACTTTTTCATTTTCTCGGGTCTCTACATTTTTTCTAGCTAACTGCTTACATTCTTTGTCAATTTTTCGCTTTTTCGCCAGAACCTCAACATTTTCCCGAGATACCTGTTTTGCCTGTCTGTCTAAAACTTTTTCTTTCTCTCGTGTCTCTACATTTTTTCTAGCAAACTGCTTACATTCTTTGTCAACTTTTCGTTTCTTCTCCAAAACCTCAACATCTTCACGAGCTTTTTGTTTTGCCTCTTTGTCTAAAACTTTTTCTTTTTCTCGTGTCTCTACATTTTTTCTAGTTAACTGCATACATTCTTTGTTAATTTTTCGCTTTTTCGCCAGAACCTCAATATTTTCCCGAGATACCTGTTTTGCCTGTCTGTCTAAAACTTTTTCTTTTTCTCGTGTCTCTACATTTTTGCTAGTTAACTGCATACATTCTTTGTTAATTTTTCGCTTTTTCGCCAGAACCTCAATATTTTCCCGAGATACCTGTTTTGCCTGTCTGTCTAAAACTTTTTCTTTTTCTCGTGTCTCTACATTTTTTCTAGTTAACTGCATACATTCTTTGTTAATTTTTCGTTTTTTCGCCAGAACCTCAACGTTTTCACGAGCAATCTGTTTTGCTTGTTTGTCTGAAACTTTTTCTTTTTGTCGTGTCTCTACATTTTTTCTAGCTAACTGCTTATATTCTTTGTCAACTTTTCGTTTCTTCTCCAAAACCTCAACATCTTCACGAGCTTTTTGTTTTGCCTCTTTGTCTAATAGTTCATTATCCTTATATTTATTATCAGTCCTTAATTTATTAATGTAAATAGCATGACATTTATTTTTTTGTGAATACGACTGTTTCTTTAATTTAGGCATTTTAAATTAGTAAAAAATATATCTTACCTTTAATTATCTGTGTAGTATGAATTGTAAGGAAGTAGAAGAATAGGAAAATACTTAATCAGGAGCAGTAGGTCGTAGGACACAAAATCAACGTACTCATCAACAACAAATAAATTCTCTTTCTATTTGAAATCTTTATTTAGGTATCTGAAACAAATAATATTAAAAAAGTAAATATAGCACAACAAACTATTCAAATATAAACACAACGCAATCGTTAATATTTATAATAAGTTTATTCTTTGTGAGCACTTTATAATTGTCTGTCGTACAGGTCGTACAATACAAACTAAACTACAAATTACGAACTTCGTTTATTTTAAAACCATTTAAAGAAATGCTAGCTGACGCAAACAAGCACCGTTAGATGGCAGCAAGTACACCCAACAAATAAATAAATATTATAAAGTACCGTAATTAATTGTACCTATCACAATGAGCGTAAGCATAAGAATTACATAATATTATAATATTATTTTCATGTTGGCTGTATTAGCACAGTATTATAGTGTACTGCGCAGTTGCGCATTAACGGCAAAAAAGCGAAACACAGTGACAAGCGAAGCCGCGAAGAGGATTTTCGAACATAACCACACCAGTACCAGTTTGTCACTTGTTCACAGTTGAATATTGTCTTGTTTTTTTTGAAAATTATCAGGACTAAGAAAAATGTTATGTTCTGTTTTGTACAAGCGTGTGCTCCAAAGACATTAGTTTACCTACTGACGAAATAAGGTAAGTTTAATTTACAAATAATTACTAGTTTTTATTGTACTAATTGTTCTTTTCTCAATTATTTGTTTGTTCCTTGTAGTGTGTTACTCTTACTAATTAATATTATAAACAAATATTAATAGTTTGAAGGGTTCAAATAATATTGTTGAAGGATGTACATTAATACCTTAAGAATCCCATTTAATTGTTGAAAATTAATAATATTTTGATTCAACATTGTTCTATTTCTCATCAGTAGTAAATATCAGTAATTAATATGTAGTTTTTCTTATTGTAGGCGCATGGAATGGATTGTCATTATTAGAAGATCAGGTGTTCTGATTAAAAATGCAAAAGTGTGCAACCTACATTTCGATGTTTGCTATTTCACAAATGAAAACAGAAATAGAATCACCAATGAAGCAGTGCCTACTTTATTTCTAAGAGGTAATGTTACAAAAGTTAGTTAATGATATCATGAGTTACAAACAATATAATAATTATTGATCAATATTATATTTTTAATTTTTACATTATTATGTTGCAGATGCAAACGCAGATCTTCAAGCTGAAGAACAACATGCAGTCAATGAAAAACATGAAACTGATATGTCTGTACAAATCGAGGAAGCTGTGGCGTCTACTTCATTTCCAAGAGGTGAGATTAAAATATAATAATTGATGAATATTCAAATGATTATGTTGTAGATGGAAACATAGATGCTGAACTATACCATACAGCTGACATATCTTCACAAACTACACCAATATTGTCCGTTAAAGCTCGTTTGCATGGTCAAATTCAACATTTAAAACAAGCAATAAGACGATCGGACAACAAAAAGCCTGACGAAATAGTAGCACGCGATATTGTATCTGAAGAGGAATTTATTAAATTTTGTGAAAGGAATTTTAACGAGGCTACAGCAAATTTGTTTAAAATGCAGCTAGGGTTATCCAAGGAGAAGGCACATGGTCACAGATATACCGAAAATATGAAGCAAAGCAGATATTTTATTAGAAAATGCTTAGAGAAACACACGTGTGATAAATGTCTATATTCGAAAGTAATGTTAACTTAAACGAATTTAGAGCGTACCAAAACGATAAAAATGATACCTTTGGAAACTTAATGATGCCGTCGTCGCAATGTTTTAGTAAATATATTTAGAAGTAAAGTTTACGATCCAAGATAGTAAATTTTTTAAGTAAATGCGAACTTGGCTTTCAGGATGATAGAAATAATCACAAAATATATTGTAAGCCTTTTTAGTATAAAGTGGACATTTTGGCAGCCAAAGCCGCCACCTTTAGCATTCTAGTTGTCCTCCAACAATATAAAAAAATAGAATAAGGTTGTTTTATTCATTGTTACATAAACCATTATTGAAATAAAACATTTTGATGTGTTATCACTTCGGTAGCCGACAACCTTATTCTATTTATTTATATTGTTAGAGGGCAACTAGAATTTAACATTTTTACATGATTCCAATACCTCCCTTACAGGTAAGTGGGAGGTAAAAACAAAAAGATTACTATTTTGCAACATTTGTAACAATGCAATCAAGCGTGCATCGCTTCTTGTAATAATATTATGTTTGTGGTTTGTATGTATGTTTACCTCTATATTTTAGTAACATGTGTTTTTTATTATTTTTTTTGTTCAATAAATTTCTATACCTACATTTATTTTCTGTAATATTCTATCCTGTAAATGGTATCTCTCCTCTAGAATATCAACGGTTGAAGGTTGTTTGAATTTCATGATTTCATTCACGTTTTATTTCAATAAAAAAATACACTGCATACCTAGTTACTGAATAGTCGGGTAGAAGGCAAACTACTTACGTACTAGCTACTATGCGTTGACCACTACGCGTTAAAACCTTAGCTGTGAATGCGAATTTATTTTAAATTTTGTGCCGGACACAATATGGCGACGAATTGACCTATCCTGTCAGAAGAAGTGAGTGCGATAGATACAAAGTAACATTGAGTTGAGTGAGACAGTAAGCTGGTGCGCAGTACGCTGTGCTCATGCTTGTGGCAAAAGGAAGTGACGTCAAATGCCAAAATTGAATTTCAAATTTGGTTACGATTTTATTAATTTGCCTGTTGCGTACTTAATTGTTCAAATTGCACAATGTCTTTAAATTGAATTAAACTTTCCCTCTACAATTTAAAAATCAAATATAAGAAATGTCAAATTTAAACTAACTGCATTTTCTATTGTCACAGCGTATTGCGCAGCAATATACTCTATACATGTTACTTTGTATCTATCGTACTCGCTTCCTCTAACCGGATGCCCAATGTCCAAGCATGCGCGCGCAATCGAAGTTCAACAGGATAGGTCTATTGCTATACTTTATATCTATACTCTATTTCAGCTTAGAAAATAGTAGATGGCACTGTGAATGCAGTCCGTTCTACACCCAAACATTCTATTAGTTTAAACTTTGGCGCGAACTACAAAGACATAACGTATTCCTATCATAAGAGTGTCAAATTTACCTATAGATGAATAAAAATTGTCAAAATAAAAAAGAAACACACGTTGTTTTACTATTTTCAGGTTATATAAACTTGAAATGTCAAACGGAAATGAAATCGCGAATCTCTCCAATGTTCGCTGATGTAAATCCACCTCTCGTCTCAACCAATCAAAATCAAGGATATCATCGTCCTATCTTACTTAACGCTATTTTCTAAGCTGACATCAAGTATAGTAACTTTACCAACAACAAACTGGTGCACAATAAATTGTACGCATCGTTGTTGCAATAAGGCACGCATAAAACACTGTCAAACATTACGTGCACGAGTTATTGCAATAAGGCACGCATAAAACACTGTCAAGCATTACGTGCACGAGTTAGTTTATTTATTAAGTTCAATTTTTTTAATAAACAAATCATTTAACAGAAAGTTTTGCAAACGCAAACTTCCGCCGTTAGATGACACATGATCATGATGACATTAAAACGAGTACATATCAGAGTGTCGACAAGTCATAGTTCCGACAAGCCACAGCATCTAAAAGTCATAGCGTATAAATGTCATAGCATCGACAATTACCCCCACTCCTGAGTTCATAGCGTTTAACTGTTAAACAGTCATAGCGTATAAATGTCATAGTGCCGACACTTACCCCCACTCCTGAGTTCATAGCGTATAACAGTTTTAAAAGTCATAGCGTATAAAAACCATACCGTCTAATAACCACAGCGTATAAAAGTTCCCCCACCACAATGGCCAGCTACCCATATACCAATTTTCACACTTCGATTTGCACATTTGTACCCAAACTAATCAATACTAACAAAACCCTAATTGAGTCCAACAGATCTCCGTTTTTTTAAAATAAACTAATCAATACTAACAAAACCCTAATTGAGTCCAACAGAACTCCGTTTTTTTTTTTAAATAAACTAATCAATACTAACAAAACCCTAATTGAGTCCAACAGAACTCCGTTTTTTTAAAATAAACTAATCAATACTAACAGAACCCTAATTGAGTCCAACAGAACTCCGTTTTTTTTAAATAAACTAATCAATACTAACAAAACCCTAATTGAGTTCAACAGAACTCCGTGGTGTGGCATTTATTCGATTCTATGACATTTATACGCTATGACTTTTAAAACTGTTATACGCTATGAACTCAGGAGTGGGGGTAAGTGTCGGCACTATGACATTTATACGCTATGACTGTTTAACAGTTAAACGCTATGAACTCAAGAGTGGGGGTAATTGTCGATGCTATGACATTTATACGCTATGACTTTTAGATGCTTTGTCTTGTCGGAACTATGACTTGTCGACACTGTGGCATGTTCCCATTAAAACTCACCCACCTACAGCTAGTGCGCAAATAAATTGTGCGCATTGTTCAATAGACAATTTCCAGGAGGCATGGTCAACCTAATTGTGGACAACGCCGTTTCATGTTACCATTGCATCTATTTTATTCAAATAACGTGTCTAAAACAATTGACGACCGTTTAAATATTGTTTTTGATTTTTCGACTGACTAGAATTTTTTTTCCGAGAGCTTTATAGTGGAATTCTGAGACTATCTGTAAGACCTATAAGAAAATCTATAAGACTTTACAGTTCTTATAGAAAAAATGCAATTCTGCGCACATCTGTAGCTTACAGTTTTTCATAAATTATTACAGATAACCTATAATATTTACAGTGACAGAACAGTTGACCGTAAGCTTATAGTTTTTGTATGTTTTGTGGTTTTTGTGTTTCTTAATATTGATAATCAACAAAATATATTTTTGATTGGTGCTATTTTAGAAGCAGCGCATAACAGATACTTAAGTAATATTTATAAACATTATATTAATAGAGATATCTGTTATATATTCCCCAAAATTCACTTTTTGTGTAATCAGAAATTTTTTGAGAATCATGAGAAAGCGGTTAAGGGACCATATATAAACCATTTTGAAGTACCCGAAAATCAATTTCAACAAATGTACCGGCTAGACAAAGTCAGTGTACAAAATTTAATAAATTAATTGGAATTGTTGAATTGTTTCCATATTGTAAATACAAATCATATTGATCATTGTTTGTGTTTTTCGACCGTTTACATTTTTCTTTTTGGCAATTATAAGTATGTAAAAATAAATAAATGTTTTGATATAATTACTATAAATATAACAATA
This sequence comes from Agonum fuliginosum, assembly GCA_947534325.1. Lineage (NCBI taxonomy): Eukaryota > Metazoa > Arthropoda > Insecta > Coleoptera > Carabidae > Agonum > Agonum fuliginosum. The sequence continues at coordinate 15,597,822 of OX384039.1, forward strand.
AAAATGTTGTAACATACTTAATAGAAAAGAAATACATTACTTACCTCATAATATCAGTATCAATGATATTATTATTTCACAATAGTCAATATCTCAATCAACAAACAAAACAATAATTGTATTTGGCAACAAAAGAAATGTTGCCAATAACTTTTTAAAAAATACTAACGAAAAACGGTATATTTTTTTGCTCTTTATGAATAAATAACACCAAAAAAATAAAAAAGGCGTTACATATAATTCAACTGTATCCTTTTCCTCTTAAAGTCGTTATTATTTATTGAAAATTGACCAAAAATATAGTTAAAAATCTGACATTGGTAACACTGATTCATATTGTTACTATAGGACCTGTAAACCTCTTTCTATAACATAATGATTTATAGATGTCAGTTCAGAATAGCTATATTTATAAATCTGTAAGGAGACTACTTACAGGAAATATGTAAGCTACAGATCTATAAATTTACAGGTTTACAGGTAAATATTCAGAATCGCACTATTAATTTGATAACACACTTTATAAAATTTTGACAATCGTATTCATGTCATTTTTACACTTACACTATACTTTATCTCTCCGAGACCTTTAGATTGATACCTATACCAAACTCGGTAGTTAGGTATAATAATTAGAATAATTTATTTAAATAATAATTGAGAACCGTTTAAATGTTATGTGAATGTTATTCAACTAATGCTGCAATTCTGTGAAAATCTGTAGTTAGTTACTACAAATTTATAAAACTATACCTAAATATTATACAAAATCGCAATGAAATCTATAATCATATGAACATTTTTGTACATGTCAACAAGTATTGATGTGATTTTGTTCAATATTTACAAATTTACAAATTTGTAAACTTATAGATATTTGCACAGAATCGCAGCATAAATTTCTTTTGTTGGGAGCTTAAATTTGATACCACACTCGATAGAATTTTAATAATAAATAACTAAAAAGTTCAGTTTATAAAGTTGGTACCACTGGTTTAATAAAAAAAAATTGAATAATTTTTTGAGAAACAATTGAAAATCGCATAATGGCATTTTTACTTATCTCCCCGAGAGCTTTAAATTGACACCAAACTCGGTGTAATTTGAATAATTAAAAAAAATGACGATCGTTTAAATGTTATTTTTGTTTTTCTACTATAATTATTTTCCCGAGAGTTTTAATTTGATACCACACACGATAGTATTTTGATAAAAATAGAAAAAGTTTTGTTTATAAAGTTGGTACCACTGGTTGAATAAAGCTCATTAACGAACTTGAAGTCAGATTTTGGCTCAAGATCTTAAATATAAAATTTCAGTCCAAAATTCCAACGTGTTGTTAAGTTATCCAACATCCAGACCGACAGACCGACTTTTTTTTAAATTATGTTTTTTGGGTTCAGTAGGGTCTAAAACGTGAAGATTCACCAAAATCTCGAACTGTCAAAAAATCACGATTACAATACTTCCCTCTATTACATAGGTCGGGGAAGTAAAAATTGAATAATTTTTTGAGAAACAATTGAAAATCACATAAATGTCATTTTTACTAAACTTATCTCCCCGAGCGCTTTAAATTGACACCAAACTCGGTATAATTTGAATAATTTATTTAAAAAAAAAATTGACGATCGTTTATATGTTATTTTTGTTTTTCTACTAGAATTCTTTTCTCGAGAGCTTTAATTTGATACCACACACGATAGTATTTTGATAAAAATAAAAAAAGGTATGTTTATAAAGTTGGTACCACTTGTTGAATAAAGCTCATTAACGAACTTGAAGTCAGAATTTGGGTCAAGATCTTAAATATAAAATTTCAGTCCAAAATTCCAACGCGTTTTTAAGTTATGCAACATCCAGACCGACAGACCCACAGACCCACAGACCGACAGACCGACTTTTTTTTAAATTATGTTTTTTGGGTTCAGTAGGGTCTAAAACGTGAAGATTCACCAAAATCTCGAACTGTCAAAAAATCACGATTACAATACTTCCCTCTATTACATAGATCGGGGAAGTAAAAATCATTGCATGAAGCAGTTTGCTTGGTTCAAAATTAAGTGTGTGGATTGTGGAATAATCACTATTCATATTAAATTATAAATTTGGAATACAATTTTTTTAAATAAATAAATGATCTAACCCTTATTACAATTTTTCGACTTTTAAATGAATATTACAAATTAATTATTTAAAACGAGACTCGAGAGTCTCGACGAGACTCTCGGCGAGACTCGATACTGGTCTCGTCTCGGTCTCGAGTCAGTTAACGAGACTCGATTTTGCGAAACGAGACGAGACGAGACCGAGACTAGTCTCGAGTCTCGCGGCAACACTAGTTCTGGCGTTTGGTTCTTAGGTCTCATGGTTCAAATCCCGCTCATGGTGGCACTTTATCCTCGATTTCAGTATTGTTGGGCTGATAAATCGACGCCAACTTTGGCATAATTTAAATAACATGTGAAAAAATCTGATGTGGCCAGCATAAGACCTTCCGCCATACTCTACCCAATCTTTTAAGTTTTTACTGTACTATAAGTACTCACAAATATATATTTTTTCATTTTATGTAAACTGTAGAATATATAAACGATGTGTTACTATTTTGACACTGTCACTGTCATAATCAATCTAAATTTACGTAGTAACAAAAAAATGTTAATCGATCATAGACCCAAAGATACTGAATACTGAAGTTTCATACTCTGAATTATTAACAATAATTTATTTCCTAAATAGTATCATGTGCCTACACATAAAAATTTAAAATACGACTTGTAGATGACAAAAATATAATCCATCATTTAAAATAGAAAATATTGTGATAAATTAATTATTTATCGAATTAATTAAGCAAAGAACCTACTATGTCTAGTTTGGGGATTGCTACAAAAAATAACTGGATTCTTAAGATTTGTATTAAAACCTTAACTGTAAAATTTGGTTGTTAAATGTTTGATATTTTTTGAGATATCGTCCACAAAAATATTGTAACACACACACACACACACAGTCGCACAGAGACATACACGCACACACCAATTAACACACACACGCGCACAAACATCATCTCAAAAATACTTTATTCGATTTCTATGGCTCGTAAATCGTACTTATTCACTAAAAACTCACACTCGAAAATTTTAACCCGTCACAATACCTCCCCTTATAGAATATAATGAGTTAAAAATAACTGACCTTCGTTTAAATGTTGTTATTGATTTTTCGACAAAATTTTTTTCCCTGTTTTGGAACTAGAATGAGTTCATACCAGGTGCGTGAACTTGGCAGAACAACATGAAGCACAAATTCTGAAACTTATGTAAATATTTTGTGCCCAATTTGTTCCTATTTGTGCCTTATAAATTATTGAAAAATTCCTGCACGTTCAGGAGTTATTACAGTATGAATGACTTTTTTGCCAAGTTCACACCAACAGAAGAAAAATTGAAAATGTTAATTTTTATTTTACAAATAATTTGTGCCTAATTTGTGCCCATTTGTGCCCATAAAATTACTAACTTATTATGAATGGTTAAAAAGTTATAAGGCTTTAAATTGATTTTCTGCCAAGTTCACACCAGCAGAAAAAAGATTGAAAATGTTAATTTTTATTACATAGATAATTTGTGCTTAATTTGTGCCTATTTGTGCCTTATAAACGAATTTCAAATCTCTACAGGTTTTTGATTTATTAACAATTACTTTTTGGAAAGTGTGAAGTTGGCAGAAAAGTTTTTTCATTTTCGAAAAATTTATATACCTTTACAATCGTCATAATTTGTGCCCATTTGTGCCCCATAAATAAATTAAATATCTCCATAGGTTCTTTATTAATAAGCAATTAAATGTGCGCACTAGTTAGTACGGGCCCGGTACGAGACTGATGCCGGCAAGCGAGGGTACATGTCCCGACAAACGTTACACACTGCGAGACGAACTAAATATGGGTAATACGAAGCATAATATACAAACAGTGAACAGCCATTATTATTATTTTTTTTATTTGTATATATTATTTATGCCGTATTATCGAGTTTGATATTTATTAGAGGTTGGTATATAGATCTGATATTTTATAAATGAATAAATATTATAATATACTTACTTTAAAAGTGTTATATTTTCAACTATTCATAGAAATAGGTAATAGGATTAGATTTGAAAATTTTGGGTAAACTATACTATTTTACTGGGAATTCGGCTTTCGGCTGGAAAGTTATAATCCGTAATCCTATTTTAACTGTAAATTAACTACCCAGTGGAGCCTGTCGATTGTTCTAAAGACTATAATACTACAATAGAAAAATCTGATGTGGCCAACACATGACCTCTCGCCATACTCTACTATTTTTATTTTACTAATATAAGTAGGTATATAATCATTTTATAGAAGGGAATTCGAGATTTGTAGTTTTTATAATATTATTAAAGTTTATCATAACTTCATAACCATTTAAATAATAAATGATATTTTATATTTTTAATTTGTCAAAAAGTCTAAAATTTATATGACGGTGACTCTCAAATATTTTTTTTTCCATTGGTAGGCAAATAAATCAAATTTGTAGAACTTTAATCTACTTATAATTCAAAAAATGGTGCTATATAGAAACAAAATTTTAAATACAAATAATTGTAGATAGTAACATTTAGTATACATTATTACTAAAAAAATACCTGAGAGTCCATAAATTTAGAGGATATTTCAGAAAAACTCTTTAGATCTTCAAGAAACTTCCACTTAACAAATTAACAACAAATTCTAATCAGATCTAATGTAGGGTGTCAAAATATTATATGCATAATTTCAAATTCCCAGTAAAATAGTTTACCCAAAATTTTCAAATCTAATCCTATTACCTATTTCTATGAACAGTTGAAAATATAGCACTTTTAAAGTAAGTATATTATAATAATTATTTACGTAAAAATTGCACAGGTACCTACCTAATATTTATTCATTTATAAAATATCAGATTTATATACCAACCTCTAATAAATATCAAACTCGATAATACGGCATAAATAATATATACAAAATAAAACAATAATAATAATGGCTGTTCACTGTTTGTATATTATGCTTCGTATTACCCATATTTAGTCCGTCTCGCAGTGTGTAACGTTTGTCGGGACATGTACCCTCGCTGGCCGGCATCAGTCTCGTACCGGGCCCGCACTAACTCGTGCGCACATTTAATTGCTTATTAATAAAGAACCTATGGAGATATTTAATTTATTTATGGGGCACAAATGGGCACAAATTATGACGATTGTAATGGTATATAAATTTTTCGAAAATGAAAAAACTTTTCTGCCAACTTCACACTTTCCAAAAAGTAATTGTTAATAAATCAAAAACCTGTAGAGATTTGAAATTCGTTTATAAGGCACAAATAGGCACAAATTAAGCACAAATTATCTATGTAATAAAAATTAACATTTTCATTCTTTTTTCTGCTGGTGTGAACTTGGCAGAAAATCAATTTAAAGCCTTATAACTTTTAAACCATTCATAATAAGTTAGTAATTTTATGGGCACAAATGGGCACAAATTAGGCACAAATTATTTGTAAAATAAAAATTAACATTTTCAATTTTTCTTCTGTTGGTGTGAACTTGGCAAAAAAGTCATTCATACTGTAATAACTCCTGAACGTGCAGGAATTTTTCAATAATTTATAAGGCACAAATAGGAACAAATTGGGCACAAAATATTTACATAAGTTTCAGAATTTGTGCTTCATGTTGTTCTGCCAAGTTCACGCACCTGTTCATACCAGTTCTAAATTTTGATGCTGGTAAGAGCTTCGTTACCTAGGCTTTTTGGTAAAATTTTGTTATCAGCGACTGGTAACACTGCATTAAATAAACAAAATATCTAGGCAACGGGCAATGAACAATTTTGACAAAACGGGATTCACTTTTGACGTTAATTTATTAATTTGAATCAAATGAAACATACAAACTGACTTAATATTTATATTTCATTGAAAGATAAACTAAATAATACAAATATATAATATGAATATTGTTTTTTACTACAGCCGGTCTTAAAATTAATATAATTTTTGATCAAATTAATCCAAACTTAATTCGTTTGCAAAACATCTTGGACCATTCGTTTGAGTTTTTGATATTGTTACAAAAATTGAATTAATTTTGTACTCAATTTCATCTATTAACATAATATTAGTGAATTCATCCCTTCTGCACACGCCGGAATAACCCATTATTAGCAGAACCTAAAAATATTGTTCTAAAATTATTATTTAAATATAATTAATAAATTACTTAGCTTACTTTTATTGAAAAATAGTCTCTGTCGAGTACTTCATTCATAAATTTATTTGATTAATATAATAGATATTTATACACCAAGTGAGATACATGAATGTTTATTCAAGAGAAGAAAGTTTAGCCCGAGGGGCGAGTGGGATAATTTCTTCGAGTGAATAAACATTCGTATCTCAAGTGGTTTATACAATATTTTATCCAATTTTGACGAAATTATTTCAAATATATGAATTATAAATTTATTTTGACATAACAAAAAAAACTAATCAAAGTAGTCGTTAGTGGCAAGTTGTCATTGATTTTTAGCATTTTTGACGTAATAATAACAGTTTAAAACATCAGAGTGATTTAAAAATGTGTTGAATGATTTAAAAAAAAAATTATTCACTTGTGAATAAACATTTATTTAAAGTTGTTGCTATGGAGTTAATAATAGCAGTTTAAAACGTCAAAATTGAATAAAACAAATTTAAATAATACACAAAGTACCTAGGCAACAAACAAAACTCATCAATTGTCGAGCACAAATTACTATCACCAACATAATTATTCTACCAAAAAATTTCCCTAATGCAAACTGTCAAATAAATAAATAATTTAAATTGAATCAAAAACTGCCTAAACAGAGAAAATAGTATAAAACATTCGTTACGGAAGGCTTCTCTAGCACTCGTTCGTTCGGTCACGCGCTCGTGTGCGAATTTCGAACTCTTGCTAGAAAAAGTCGCCTTCCCTAACTTATGTTTTAATATACTATTCCAGAGAACTTTAATTTTGATAATACACTTGAAAAAATTTGAATAATTTTTTGAGAAACAATTGAAAATCGCATAAATGTCATTTTTTACATTTTTACTAAACTTATCTCCCCGAGAGTTTTTAATTGACACCAAACTCGGTATATTTGAAGTTAGATCTTAAATATAAAATTTTAGTCTAAAATTCCAACGCGTAGAATACCTAATAGACTTATTTAGGTACTCTACCAACGCGTTTTTAAGTTATGCAACATCTAGGCAGACCAACCGACAGATAAATTATGATTTTTGGGTTCAGTAGGATCTAAAACATGAAGATTCACTGTCAAAAAATCACGATTACAATACTTTCTTCTATTACATAGATCGGGGAAGTAAAATGGTAACAAGTGCCCTCCCACTTAAATATTTCTATAAAAAAAATTTTAGTCTAGTTTGCGCTCGTATTGCGCTTTATTGCTCCACCAATAATTTTTTTGCGCTGCTCTAATTTTGCCATAATTTAGAGAACAAGTTAGGCAGGGCTATGTTGACACTAGACCTACCTTTTTGTAAATTTTAAAATTTTCATAATTATTTCGATAGTAGTTCGTTTGCGCTCTATTGCGCCATTAATAAAAAATCTGAAGTGGCCTACACACAACCTTCCGCCATATCTAGATTTATAAACATAAATGTATACTACACGTACAATCCGGTTCCGGTGTCCCTTCAAAATATACAAATAAAATCTAAAATATTCAAACACAGAAATTTGCATCACCTGAATCAAAAGATTCGTTCACAGGAAAACTCTTTTGTGTTGAAGCCATCCTCCGTTCAATTACTACATTTAATATCTTACTTATGACTTAAATTAGTACCTTAGTAAATTAATTAAAATATTGTAAACATTTGCGTTTTCACTAGTATTATTTAATTTAATTTACATAGTACTCGTATTATGTCTGTAACATAACCAACTGCTGTCACTTTGACATTGATAACTGTCACCTTGACATTGACAACTGTCACTTTGACACAGCCTATACGTTATATCAAAATTTGTTCAAATTTTGCTGAATGAAGCATGAAATTAATTAATTAAAACTTGTTACATATTGCTTCAGTACGGGTTCTTTTATTGCAATTATAGTTATGTAAAATAGGAATCAAAAATGGGAAAACCAAGTATTTATTTTATTAAGAAAACAAAACTACAAATCTTGACAGTAAAAACATGGCAATTATTTATTTATTTATTGAAATCAGTTCAACAGGATGCGAAATCCCAATTATAGAACGATTATATTACAAAAGAAAAAATATAAAAATGCATAATCACAAGTAAGTGTAACATAATTCATACGTGAAAGTAATAGAATATAAAACAAAAACAAAATAATACCATAGAGAACAACAATGCAAACATATATGGTTTGGTATAGTGCTAAACTTCCTTAACAGCGAAATGTTGATGTAACGAGTTTTTAAATTTTTGGTAAATGTCATAGAAAATGTCTGTAAAGCACGTAATATCGTTATATGAGCTACATAATAATCTTATAGGAGATCTTAATTCATAATTGGTTTTAATATGTTTTAAATTGAAAGGCGCTTTATTTCTGGATGAAAAGCGACAGACATTTATAGGAATTTTATATAACAAGTTAGCGTCATTGATCTCACCATTCAGCAATTTGTAGAGAAAGATACAAGAATGTATAATTCTTCTATAGTTTAAAGGCTGTATGTTGAAGCGAATGAGAAGATCCTTAGAGCTATAATCGAAGCTAGGATAATAGCCAGTCTGTTTGAAAAAACAATATTTTAAAAACTTCTTTTGTATAGATTCGATGGCGTAGGAATATTTGTTATAAATAGGATTCCATATGAGACAGCAATATTCTAGCTTCGATCTAACAAACGAGTAGTACAAACGTTTCAGAGTAGATAAGTTGCGCAGCGATTTTGAGTTTCTAATTATGAAACCAAGACTTCTATAGGCAGATTTGATAATATTTGTTACATGGTCATTAAAAGTAAATTTCTGGTCAAATAGTACCCCAAGATCTCTGTAATGGGGGTTTTCAAGCCTACGGCTTTTAAAGAAATACTTATTGGATATCAATTTTCAGCATGTATAAGTTATAGGAAAGTGATAATAATTGTTAATTTTGATAGATTTATTACCTCTTTATCGAAATGAAAATGTAAGTCTTTTGAATCGTTCATTGAAATGCGCCATGTGTGACGTAGCCAACATTGATATCAAACCAGGAGTTGGTTCGTGTAAGTTCGCTTTTTGTCGTTTGGACGACGGACCACCTGTTGATTTTTCGATTTTTGACACGTTCATCAACGTTCACGGGTTCACGTTGTCGAGTTTGGTTAGGTTCAAACACGATTACTTACAGTTTATTGAAGAATTTTTGTGTTGGTTTTAATCGAAATGAAACGGCATGAAACAGTTTGGTTATGTTTTTCTGTTCAAGTTGACAAGATGTTGACTGTGTAAGGTAAGACCTACGTATCAGTCCTTGTCAGCGCGTTGAACGTATGTTCTAGATGTTGGTGACGTCACACTGTTACACGCGACATCGATTTTCGCGGCACTTATTTTTTTAAACTTTATGAATTTTTTTCTGGCTTATTAGCAACTTTTAAGCGAAAAGAAAAAATGCGGGTCTTATATTTTAATGTATAGATTAACATATAAAATAACCAAAAAATCGTGAAAACCCCCATTATCAACCCTATCGAGTGTAATGTCGTCAATTTTATATGAGTGATTGTAAACAGTTTTTTTTCAAAATCGGCATGAAAATCGTCATTTCCAGACTAATTTGCGGCATGAAAGTAATATTTTCATGACTAGGCATGAAAATTTTATTTTCATGCCTAGTCATTTTTACTTTCAACTTTGTTTACTTGTCATGACAACTTTTTCTAAAATTTGTGACAGCTCTGATGATTTATGCAAACCTAATTTTTTTATAATTTTAAGCTTAATTGCCGATTTAAAAAAAATAGAATACATCACGCGTCATAAAAATGTCTTTGCTTGACTCGGAGGCTTTGAAGAAATGCTCGGACGCTGCGCATCCTCGCATTCTTCAAATGCCTCCTCGTCTGCAATGAAACATTTTCATGACTTGTAATGTAATATACTATTTTTTAACGAAATAGCTCATTATTTTACATTTACTGTAGTTAAAGAATAAATTAGAGGATTTTGACCAAGCTAGAACATCATTAATATCATTCTGAATATTATTAATTGTTTTAAATATTTTCATATCATCAGCATACAGTAATACTTCAGAGTATTTAACTGATTCTACTAAGTCATTAATGAATAAATTAAATAACAGAGGCCCAAGATTTGATCCTTGTGGTAAACCAGAGGAAGGATAATAAGGAGTAGATATGAAATTATTATAGTATACACACAATTTACGATAAGAGAATAAAAACTTAAGAAAATCAGGAGAAAAATTGAAATTACATTCGAGTTTACGAAGAAGAATATTATGGTCTACCTTGTCAAATGCCTTTGAGAAATCAGTGTATAGTACATCAATTTGATTGTTGTCTCGCAATGCATTGACAGTGTACTCAGAGAAATTTATAAGGTTAGTAGTTGTGGATCTTCCCTTGATGAATCCATGTTGTTTATCAGATAGACAGTTTTTAATTGAACTATAAATGTGCTTGTAGATGATAGATTCGAATATTTTTGAGACATTGGAAAGTATTGCAATAGGTCGATAGTTGGAGATAGTGGCAGTATGACCTGATTTGAAAATGGGAGTAATATACGATGTCTTTAATGCAGTTGGAAAACAATTTTTAGTTATTGATAGATTAAATAGGATGTGTAGAGGTTTAACAAATGAATTATTACAGGCTTTTAAAACATATGCTGGTAAATTATCAGGACCTGGATTACGTGAAGAATTAAGATTTTTTATAGCAGATAGAATTTCATCCTCAGTAATTAATGGTAATTTTACAATGTCATTTGGGTGAGAAAGAGAGGTTGGAATATATGTATTGGAGTTGGTATTAGAGGAATAAACAGCAGAGAAATAATCCGCAAATCCTTGAACGATTTCCTTAGTTGAGTTATAGCATTTGTCATCTAACTTCATTACACCAGGAATTCTACTTGAACGTTTTTTATTATTAATGAAATTCCAGAATTTCGAAGGATCAGAACAAATAGAATTTTCAATGTTTGTTAAGTATTTGGAATATTCTATATTAATATCCTTTTTTTACTAATTGACGTAAACGTTTGAATTCACTATTATAGCATTCAAGTTTATAATTTTATATAGATGTCGATAGTGATTTAATATTATTAATTATGTTTTTATTAAACCAAGGTGGGAATTTGGAATGTTTTATATTAGTCCGAGGAACACATTTATCAATAATACCGTATAATATTTCATAAAATTTGTTAAATGCCTTGTCAATATCATCGAAAAGTGATAGACAATTCCAATCGGTTGTAGATAATAAGTTGTACAAAAGATAAAAATCAGCTGACTGAAACTTGTATGTAAGAGAATTATTATATGATGAATTTAAATGTTTTTATCAATAATAGATGATATGGAAATATCAAGTGCAGGATGAAAGCTATCCTCTTTTACAATAGGATCTAAGAGCATCGTACCACTTCACACTGCTTATTACTTACTACAATATCTAATAATTTATTAAATGAGTTACAAATTTTGTTGAATTGAGTAGCGTGTATAAAGTTCAAAAAAATGTTATATCTATCAATAATATTATTAGAATAATTATCATTTATGTTGTCGATGAGTTTAGAAATATTGAAATCTCCAATAATAATAAAATCATGGTTGAGTAGTGGAAGAAAAGATTCGAGGCATTCAAAAACGTAGATGTGTTGTACTCAATGACCTATTATAATTTAGACACCGCATAGTCGCATTTGTTGTGAAGCCGACACTTCCTGAGACGGAGTAGGCTATTGAGATCTAGCTTGCAGTGCGGGTTGCGTGTACTACAATAATTCTAAAGTATCTGTCAGATGAAATCATTCTAACCAATTCTAACCTACAACAAAATTCACTTTGAGATGCAATTTAAAAATATGTACGCATTTTTTGTTAAATATTGTGCATATTGTTGTATTATTTAATATTTTATAAATTATTTTACATTTAAATGACAGTTATAAGGAGACATCTAAAGATGACGTTTTTTACCTTTTGTAGGTACTATAATATTTTAGCAAGAGCACTGTTTATTTCAAATGTTAACCTTAAATTATATTTGATTAAAATAATAAAGATGTTTTGTAGAATTATTTTTGTATAGATTGCACGGCTTTCAGCCATTGATCTCGTCTAGCTTGGTTCATTGGATATCTGAAATCACTTTTAGTTGCATTTTCTGATCTATTATTATTATTTCTGCAGAAAAACTTACACACTAAATGACACATTTTCTTTTTTTGAAGCCGAAAACTCTTGGCACGTTGGCATAGCATAATGATTAACCATAATAATGTTTTAAATTCAACTAAATACAGAATTTGTAACTATCATTTATAAACTACTGAAAAATATTACGAGTATTTGACACAAAACAGAAGTTAAGAAGTGTTTCACAAAACATGAAACAATACTAAAACCTAACCTTCGAAAAGCTTGTCAAATAATGACATAATGTAAACAGAAACAAGACAACATTACAGTAAACTAGGCATCACGCATTACCAACGCGGTCTACCTCCTGTTCCCCCACCCAAGTTAGTGTCGGCTTCAAAACAAGCTCTACATCAACAATGCCATGCGGCGTCTAAATTATAATAGGTCATTGGTTGTACTAATGAGATAGAAGGGGGAATATATACCACTATGACATACATTCACCGGCACGGAAAACGGGTCACTTATTTTTACTTCCTTGTACGAAGTAAGGAAGTATTGTAATCGCGAAAAATTTCGGTTCTCAGATTTTGACGGAAATATCCGTTTTGACCTTTTCTGAATCCATTATGACTAGTTTCGACGTGACGTCTGTACGTACGTACGTACGTACGTACGTACGGACGGACGGACGGACGTATGTGTGTCGCATAACTCAAATACGGTTAGACGTAGAAAGTTGAAATTTTGTATTTAGGACTGTTATAGCATCTAGTTGTGCACCTCCTATTTTTGGTTTCAATCTACAAACCGGAAGTAGTAAATTTAAAAAAAAAATCTGACGTGGACACCACATGACTTCCTTGTACGCCTTGTTTGTTCATAATTTTCTTAATAACTAAAATGTAGAATAATATAAAAAATTCTTTAACTTATTATACTAGTATACTCACAAATATATTTTAGTCATTTTATTTAAACTGCAGAAGAAGATATAAACGATATTTTACTATTGTCACTGCTACTGTCACTGTCATGTCATAATCATTTAAATTTTACCTAGTAACAAATGTTAATCGATCATGGACTACAAGATACCGAAATATTAAATTATAAGTAGGTATATACTTTAATTATTCTTAAATGATAGAAGATACAGAAAAATTTATAAAATACCGATTGTAGATAATAATCACATAATCTTTCATTTAAAATAAAAAAAATTGCCTAAAATTAATTATTTATCAATTTTTTTTTTAAATTTACTACTTCCGGTTTGTAGATTGAAACCAAAAATAGGAGGTGCACAACTAGATGCTATAACAGTCCTAAATACAAAATTTCAGCTTTCTACGTCTAACCGTATTTGAGTTATGCGACACACATACGTCCGTACGCACGTACGTACGTACGTACGCACGTACGCACGTACGCACGTACGTACAGACGTCACGACGAAACTAGTCATAATGGATTCAGAAAAGATCAAAACGGATATTTCCGTCAAAATCTGAGAACCGAAATTTTTCGCGATTACAATACTTCCTTACTTCGTACAAGGAAGTAAAAATTGATAAATAATTAATTTTAGGCAATTTTTTTTATTTTAAATGAAAGATTATGTGATTATTATCTACAATCGGTATTTTATAAATTTTTCTGTATCTTCTATCATTTAAGAATAATTAAAGTATATACCTACTTATAATTTAATATTTCGGTATCTTGTAGTCCATGATCGATTAACATTTGTTACTAGGTAAAATTTAAATGATTATGACATGACAGTGACAGTAGCAGTGACAATAGTAAAATATCGTTTATATCTTCTTCTGCAGTTTAAATAAAATGACTAAAATATATTTGTGAGTATACTAGTATAATAAGTTAAAAGAATTTTTTATATTACCTATTCTACATTTTAGTTATTAAGAAAAGTATGAACAAACAAGGCGTACAAGGAAGTCATGTGGTGTCCACGTCAGATTTTTTTAAAGAAAAAATGCTAATAACATTTATGTTGAGGACGAATGCGGAAATATTACTATTGCTATATGTTAACTAGACATTCTCGAAGTCACTTCCATTACCAACTCTTACAAACATTAACAATTTACTTAAATATTCCTTTTATATGCGCATCATACCGAAATCACGAAATTTATAAAATGCATAGTTATTGATTATACTGGTATTATTTCTTTTAATCATTTGTTTTATTGTTTATTTGTCATTTTGATGTGGTGTGATGTGGTCTACGTTTTAAAAATGGCATAGAATACAGAAACTGTAGTTTCCATCATCACTTTAATCGAAGACGGAAGAAGTCAACATTTCGTGGTAAAACGGTACAATGTATCACTTAGTACTATTTAACGCGTTTATACTCGTTTTCTGGCGACAGATTTGTACACCAGAAGACCTGGAATAGGTCTAAGAAGACGCAAAAGCAACAGAAATGCTCGATTTTTGTTTTGACATCGCGTCGAAATCGCACTATAATTGTCGTGGAGGCCCATGAATCTTTACTACAATTGCTTACTGTGAATATTAGTGAACGTATTGTTCGAAGAAGAGTAATAGAAGTAGATTTTCTGGCACGGTGGCCTGCCATGCGACCACAGCTCCTCTAACATTACCGAGTAGCTCGCTTGAAATTTTTTGGAAGGCGTGTAAATTGGGATTAAGGTGATTAGACTCGTGTTTTAGACACTATCGAATCCAGATATTTTTTAATGTCACCATATGGATGTGCAAAAGTGTGACGACCAATTGGGAAACTTGTGCATTCAGCAATACTGTAAGATTCCTGGGAGGATCAGTAATGGTGTGAATTGGGATATCAGTGATTTTGCGGATAGATCTATTCCTTGTTCTATGGTAATATTCAACGCCGATAGGTACATAAAAGATATTCTGACCGACAATGTTGTCCCTTATGCACCATTTTAAGATGATAAATTTATCTTGATGCACGTTAATGCGCGCCTTCATGCTGCTGCAATCGTGAACGGTTTCATAAATGTTGTTAACATCAATCGTATGATGTGTCCAGCGCGGGGTACAGATCTGAATCCAATATAATTTGGGAATCGAAGAATCGAAGTCATATACCCGGTCCCAGTAGGCTTACTACGCTTGGAATATCTCAGAGAAGCACTGTTAGAAGCATACAATAATATTCGTCAAGATGGCACCAGGAACCTTATTTTGAGAATGCCTCTACGATTGACCGAGTTCATAAGAGTACGCAGAGGGAACACGCGTTATAAGTTTAAAAGAATTGTGTTTATTTATGTTTGTAATTTTTTTACTTCCTTGTACGAAGTAAGGAAGTATTGTAATCGCGAAAAATTTCGGTTCTCAGATTTTGACGGAAATATCCGTTTTGACCTTTTCTGAATCCATTATGACTAGTTTCGACGTGACGTCTGTACGTACGTATGTGTGTCGCATAACTCAAATACGGTTAGACGTAGAAAGTTGAAATTTTGTATTTAGGACTGTTATAGCATCTAGTTGTGCACCTCCTATTTTTGGTTTCAGTCTACAAACCGGAAGTAGTACTTTTTAAAAATATTTCGATAAATATTTAATTTTAGACAATTTTTTTTATTTTAAATGAAAGATTATGTGATTATTACCTAAAATCGGTATTTTATAAATATTTTTGTATCTGCTATCATTTAAAAATAATTAAAGTATATATTTATAATTTATAGTATTTCGGTATCTTGTAGTCCATGATCGATTAACATTTGTTACTACGTAAAATTTAAATGATTATGACATGACAGTGACAATAGTAAAATATGCTTTATATCTTCTTCTGCAGTTTAAATAAAATGACTAAAATATATTTGTGAGTATACTAGTATAATAAGTTAAAAGAATTTTTAATATTATTTTACATTTTAGTTATTAAGAAAAGTATGAACACACAAGGCGTACAAGGAAGTCATGTGGTGTCCACGTCAGATTTTTTCAACTTATTTTTTATTGTGTTTATGTCCATAATTTTTTCTTTTGATAATAATCAATTAGTAAATATGCAAAATATTAATTTCATAATACGAAATGCTTGACTATAATACCCTTTAATAAAATATATCATAGTTATATAAAATAATCAAGGTATAACAAAAAAATTTACAAAAGAAAAAGTGACCCGTTTTCCGTGCCGGTGAGTGTAGAAAGAAGTATAAGACGATAGCATTATTTTAATACAAATAATGTCGGCAGTGGAATTTGGATCAAGAGGAATATCTATGAGAGAGGATTTAAAGCTTGAGTTAACAGCGCAAAGTACGCCTCCACCATTAATCTTGTCAGATATTGTGAGCGATCTATCTTTTCTATAGACAGTGTAGTTATCAGAAAAAAACTCTGAATTATAAACTGTATTTTTTAACCAGGTCTCGGTTAAGGTTATCACATCAAAATTTAGAGTTAAAGAATTATTGTAAAAATGTTCCAATTTGGTGTTTAATCCTCTAACATTCTGGTAATATATTTGGAGCATTAGATACTTAACTGTTATTATTTGTTTAGATAAGTTGCGATATAGTAAACAAACTCAGGTACAGTTGAGAATACAGAAACCTTGTTATTGTTACAACCTCCCCCTTTGGTTTGCCTAAACGTCCTCGTAGGTAAACTAACACACAAAAGGATAAGGTTTCTTATTTCCTCTTCTTGGCGCGTCCTCTCTTGCGAAGTGGCCGAAGTGGTTCTGGTTCAGTTGTTTTCTTACTTTCCACATATGGAGTGAGAGCTGACATGTGATAAACACCTAGTGGGGTAGTTTTATCTTTAGGAGATACGATTTGATACGTACTTGGTGATATACGTTGCTAATCAGATAGAGGCCATCTCGACGAGGAGCAAATTTTGAAGTGTACAACTGTCGGGCTCTACTGAGAGCTTGTATATCAACCAACACTTTGTCTTCAATGTTGTACGTAGGACCATCACGACGATGTGCATCAGCATATTTCTTTGCGTGATCCTGACTACGTTCACATACTTCTCTCGCTTCAGCTAAAGCGGTAGCAAAGGATTGAAGATATGGTGTGATTTGTGCTACGAATGGAGCATTATTCACAATATTCTTCAAGTCACGTTGAACGTCATCCGGCGTGCGAAGTTCACGGCCAAATGAAAGATAAGCAGACGTGCATCCAGTTGCTAGACAAGGTGTAGTATTCATTGCAAACCTGATGCTGGGATGGTAGATTTCCCATTGATTATGACAATTAGCTGTTAGTATAGCCAATTGAGTTTTAATATCCCGATTCTTACGCTCCACTGGGTTAGTTTCCGGATGGTATGCGGGTATTAGACTTTGAGTAAATTCAAGACAGTAAGCAACTTTTTGCATTACTTCTGAAACATATTGAGTCCCATTATCACTAATGACTCTTCTTGGTGTGCCATATCGAAGTACTATCTCATCAACGAGACAACGAGCGCATACTTCAGCTGTAGCATTCTTCAGCGGAAACAATTCAACCCATCGTGTCATTGTATCCTCCATGGCGAAAATCCATTGATTTTTAATAGTAGTTCGTGGTAATGGTCCAAATAAATGTACTGATAACACTTCGAATCTTCTGTTTTGAATAGGTGTTTGCAGCATACCTGCTGGTTTCTGATTACTTGGTTTAAATCTTTGACATTCCATGCATTCCTTTACATGTTCAATGATACTGTGTCTCATTCCTGGCCAGTAATATCGAGCTCGTATTTTCTGTAAGGTTTTGTCCACTCCATAGTGGCCAGCTAACGGTGAATCATGATACTCATATAGTATCTTCGATATTCCTTCTTTAGGTACTACTTGTTGTGCTTCATCTTCGTCTCCGTCAATGGGATAGCGGTATAAGATGCCGTTCATCATAAAGTAACCTCTCCCGGACCAAAGGTTGGTGTCAATAGGGTCACTATTTGATTCAAGTACGGAAATTATGTTCTTTAAATCTAAATCAGCGATTTTTTCAGATCTTATTTTGTTAAAGTCTGTAACTTTTAGATCCACTGTCACTAGACAGGTTTCTAACGGGGTTTCATTAGGAAATGGTAGGCGTGATAACGTATCTGCAACGGCATTACATTTTCCTGGTATGTACTCAATTGTTAAATCATAAGGCTGAAGTTTCAGTGCCCATCTTGCAAGTCTTCCAACTGGTGATTTGAGACTCATTAACCAGCGAAGAGGTTGATGATCACTAATAACTCGCACTTGCGCGCATTCTAAGTAACCACGGAACATGTCAATATCCCACACTACAGCTAGGGCTCTGTGAGTACGCGACTTGCGTATTCTACGGGTCTCTCATCGCGAGGCTCCCCCTGGAGTAAAGCTGCCCCCAATGCATACGCGCTGGCATCTGTATGTAACAAAAAGGGTATAGTATAATCTGCTTGCCTGAGTATTGGTGCAGTTGTCAATATCTGTTTCAGCTTATGGAATGAACTTTCTTGTTGTGGTCCCCACGATCATATCGCACGTTGCTTCGTGAGATCGGTTAATGGTTTCATCAACTCGGCACATCCTGGTATAAATTTTCGAAACCAAGATACGGTCTGAGTGAATGTAAGCAGCTCTCGTACGTTTTTTGGTCTCGGTATCTTCGTGATGGCAGTTATATTAGCAGAGTTTGCTTTAATTCCTTCCGGTGTTATTACGTGGCCCAGATATAGAATCTCTGAACTTAAGAATGTACATTTTTCTCGATTCACCTGTAACTTAAATGCACGTAATCGGTTGAACACTTTTTGTAAATCAGCAATATGTTCATCAAATGTAGAAGAGAGAATAATGATGTCATCTAAATAAGCCAATACAAGAACATCTCCCAAACTAGATTTTACACGATCTATTAACCTCTGGAACGTCGATGGTGCATTCCGAAGACCAAAAGGCATTGATTTGAAGCGAAAATTACCAAGCGGCGTGGTAAAAGCTGTTTTATTTCTGTCTTCTTTCTTCACCGGAACTTGCCAGTAACCACTGCGCAAATCCAATGACGTCATGTACTCCGTTTGTTTCGCAGCATGAAGCAGGTCATCTATCCTCGGTATTGGATATCTGTCAGGAATAGTCACGCTATTTAACTTTCTATAGTCGATGCAGTCACAAAACGTGTTATTCTTCTTAGGAACTAGTACTACTGGTGCAGCGAACGGCGAATCACAGTCTTCAATAATATCATCTTGAAGCATCTTGTCTAATTCTTCTTTAAGAAACTTCTTTTTTATCGGATTCAGGCGATACGGTGGTACAGCGATTGGTGAGTCGTCAATTAACTTAATGGAGTGTTCTGCATACGGTGTTGGCTCTTTACTTTCTCCAAAAATATCGGCGTATTCCACTAGTAACGCATTAAATCTTGCTTTTTCTGTAGTTGTGAGATTCTTCCCTTCGTGATCTTGCAGGTCAAGATTAACGATGTCCTTATTCTGTATTGCCACACTTTGGATGAGATCTTCTTTTATAAATTTATTTCTTGAATTTCTTTCGTCAGCGAAGTACCATTCATCGGTGGCGAAGTTTAAAACAATATTTGCACTACGTATGAAATCTATCCCTAACAACATATTACCTTCCTTATGTTCTGGGATTGCAATTAGTCTTGTTGGAATTTTTCGCCCCTGTAGCACGATGAAGATATTAGCTTTTACATGATGCTCTCGGCCATCAGCGAGTTTCAAATTTATTTCTTCTTCTTTAAATGGATGATTTTTTGCGGAAAGGATTTGGTATAACTTGTAACCAGCGAGACTTCCTCTTGCGCCTGTATCAATACATGCCAATCCATTTAAATTATAAATCTGTAATTGTATAGGTCTGCCCTTATCAAAAGGTAAAGAGGTAATAGCAGTGTTGAAGGAAAAGGAATCTGTTGATAAAGGTAGAGTTTTTACATTACATGTGGGACAATTACTTTTAATGTAACCAGGAGTATTACAACCGTAACATTTTAGCACTGGCTTCCTAGAATCTGAATTATTTGTAGTAGATACCGGAAAAGGTAACCAAGGAGTTTTTCCTTGCGAAGTCTTCTCAATATTCTTTATCTTGTATTCGTTTTCGAGATGTCCAAAGTAGTGACAGAAGTTGCATCTAGGTCTTTGTTTCTTTGATTTTTCTGAAGTTGTTGGTGTTTCACAAGATAATTGCAAATCACGAGGAGTTTGTGTTATCTGTCTTTCAGATATTTCAATATCACGTGCTTGATTAATTAAAGTTTTGTAAGAATTTATTTCCCCGCGCGTTATGCGTTTTCGCAAATCACGATGAAGTAAACCAAACACAATATCTAATTGTATAGTTTCTTGTATGGTATAGGGCAATTGTGCTAAAAGAGACCGTATGTGACATATAAATAATTCAGTAGGTTCTCCGTGACGTTGTTCACGTAAAAAAATTTCACGAAAAATTAATGGTGGAGGCAACTTCCTGGAATAAACATCGCGTAACTCTTTAACAGTATCAGTCCAAGTTAACACTGTGGATCTAACACCCGTCCACCATGTTGCAGTAATTCCTTCTAAAAGCATTGGTAAACCTCGTAATGCGTTTTCATCACTAATGTTCGCACATTCTTTATATGTAATAATTGCATCTAAAAACGCATCAACATCAGCACTTGGTGATTCGTCAAATTTTGAGGTACATTTAAAAAAATTCCCGGTTAACGTAGACGTTAGATTCGTTGTTGAATTGTCGTAGGAAACACCTGTCTCCGCAAACGGTGATAATCTCGCGAGCAACTCTCGAAACTGTTCATTCGATAACATAATGGGCTGTTTGTCAGTTGTACTATTACTAGTATCTTGTTTAGGTGGCATTGTCTAATATTAAGATACTCAAAAAATCACAAAATTCAATTTAATACACTTTGAAAGTTCCATAAAATTCATCATCATCACTATTCCAAACCATTATGCAAAAACCTATGTTGGGCGCCAATTTGTTACATATTGCTTCAGTACGGGTTCTTTTATTGCAATTATAGTTATGTAATAGTAAAATAGGAATCAAAAATGGGGAAACCAAGTATTTATTTTATTAAGAAAACAAAACTACAAATCTTGACAGTAAAAACATGGCAATGATTATTATTGTTACAAACTTATAATTTCTAACATTTGATAAATTGTTAAAAGTGTGCATCTACTAAAACACAAGCTACTTCATTCCAGTCCAGTTACGGGTTACGGCAGTTCATTACATTTTTTATGCCGTCAATTGTCAATTTGTTTTTTCTCTGTGCTCTGTGCACTTGGTTTCCGATTGATCAACTAGCCGTCTAAAGTACCTAAGTATAGGTATAGTAGGACTGTTAACGGATCCGCAATTTTTTAATCCGGACAAACCGGTATCCGGATAATCCAGTATCCGCTATTCAGTATCAGGATAAAATCGGTATCCGGGTAGAAACGATAGACGGAGAAAATTGTAATCCGGATTTTGCTTTATATAACTCTAGATAAAAATTAAGATATGTAGATCATAGTTATGAAACAATAGTTATTTGTGTATCAAGCACGGACAGAACATTGTTTGTTGCACGCGGCGAGAAATTTGTTCAGTCGAGGCGAAGCCGAGATTGACGAAAAAACAATCTCTATCCAACGAGATGAAAACAATATTTTGTCTACAATCGTATAACGTCAATGTAGCTAATTTTAAAAAAAACAATACTTTGTCGCACTAGTGCGGCAATTTTGTACATATCCTACCTAAAAATTGAATAACAATGTTCATATTGTACAACGATTGTAGACAAAATATTTTCTATAATTTACTTTTTCTTTACACAAAAACTCTACTTATTATTACCTATAGAGAGCTGTAATATAAAATCGTGCCTAATAGTACGGGGGCCCAATAGGGGATTTTGGGATTTACTCGAGCGCGGCAGATTAACATAAAGGGGGATACCTTGCACCTTGTTGAGTACCTTCACCATATATAAGCCCTTAATATAGGATCGCGCGTCTAGGGCAGCCGATCAGAATAGTAAAAAAATCTGCTGTGGCCAGTACACGACCTCTCGCCTAATTCTGCTTATTCTACTATTCTAATAAATAGTTTTACTTACATTTTAATAGTTTCATGTTCATGTAATATGTAAACCAAGACGCAAGCAAAAGATGTCAACTGTACTGTCACTGACATAATCATTCAAATTTCGTGTAGAAACAAATTTCATATGATCATGGAACCAAGATACTAGAATTTCAAAAAAGTAGAATATTAGTTATACTTTATTTTATTGTTAAATACTACCAGATTAGCAAATTGTATTTAAAATTAACTGTATCCATAGATAATTATATTATCTTTAATTTTTAATTGCAAAAATTGTTATAAATAAATAATGTACCAATTTATTTCAGAAAAACTATAGCAAACTTCAAAAAGTACTATTTTCGGTTTGCGGATTTCTACCAAAATCTTATCCGGTGTTAAGATACTTATTAAAACCTTAAATATGAAATTTGGATATTAAAGGTTTGATACTTTTTAAGTTATTGTGGACGAAACTCGTCACATACGTTCATACGTCCATACGCACATACACACACACAGACATCATCGTGAAAATAGTAAATTCGTATTCTAGAGACCCTGAAACGTGCTTATCCACCAAAAGCTCATAATAGGTTTATTATGGCAGATATGGCAAGGGGGGTTAATTACGTGCTGAGAAGTGTGCATTTCACTAATCTGACGATTTGAGCGTGGCGCAAGGGAGAGGGAGGGTCGCAAACTTGCAAAAAATAAAACGTCACCTTGACATTATAATCTGACGCGCTCGAGTATTTCAAAATGACGTTTTTTTGCATTTTCAAAAAGCCGCCACGAGCTTGCGTCATGTCCGAATCGTCAGTCTTTTAAATGGGAGCTTCTTTCGGGTTTACTTAACATCGCCTATGAATATCTGACGCGCTCGATTAAATTATTTTTTCTCCCGTTTTCAACCCTTCCGTACAGCCACCCCCACTATGCAAACCGGCAGATTAACATACCACCAATATCAGAGACACGTGGGGCGTATACACTATCAAAATCTGACGCGCTCGAGTATTTTCATGTGACCATTTTTTTACATTTTTGAAAACCTGTAGACGCTCCCCCCACCGGTGAAAAGATGTACATCATAACCTTTTTTACTTCCTTGTACGAAGTAAGGAAGTATTGTAATCGCGAAAAATTTCGGTTCTCAGATTTTGACGAAAATATCCGTTTTGACCTTTTCTGAATCCATTATGACTAGTTTCGTCGTGACGTACGTACGGACGGACGTACGGACGTACGAACGGACGTATGTGTGTCATATAACTCAAATACGGTTAGACGTAGAAAGTTGAAATTTTGTATTTAGGACTGTTATAGCATCTAGTTGTGCATCTCCTATTTTTGGTTTCAATCTATAAACCGGAAGTAGTACTTTTTTCAAATATTTCGATAAATATTTAATTTTAGACAATTTTTTTTATTTTAAACGAAATATTATGTGATTATTATCTACAATCGGTATTTTATAAATATTTTTGTATCTGCTATCATTTAAAAATAATTAAAGTATATATTTATAATTTATAGTATTTCGGTATCTTGTAGTCCATGATCGATTAACATTTGTTACTACGTAAAATTTAAATGATTATGACATGACAGTGACAATAGTAAAATATGCTTTATATCTTCTTCTGCAGTTTAAATAAAATGACTAAAATATATTTGTGAGTATACTAGTATAATAAGTTAAAAGAATTTTTAATATTATTTTACATTTTAGTTATTAAGAAAAGTATGAACACACAAGGCGTACAAGGAAGTCATGTGGTGTCCACGTCAGATTTTTTTCTTTCTGGGCTCCCCTACTATAATTGTAGCACTTGTCAGAAATGACTGTTTGTATTAATTCAAGTCTTGTCTTCAAGAAAATGTAAATATAAAATTTGCATCCGGGGTATTTCAAATAGGGCGCTATTTTATAGAAGTATTTTAAGGTATTCGTTTTCCCTAAAATTTTACAGTGTTACAGAGGTGTATGCCTTCCACGCTTACTTTAGTTATAATTGAAATATTATGATGCTTTTACATATGTATTAACAAAGGGTATCTTAATGCCTTTATTTTAAATTTTTTGTCTTTGGCCTAGGAATTTGAAGTAAAAAATATTTAAAAATGACGTTTTTGTCATTACTTGATATGAATTTTTTCGGTCATTATAAATGGAAAGAAAAATTTAAAAACATGATGTGGCCAACACATGACCTCTCGCCATACTCTACTAATTTTATTTTTTTAATATATGTATATATTATGTAGTACAGGGTGGGGCAAAACAACCTCCCTAGTTTCAATAGAGAATTGTGAAGCGAGCAGAGGTCGTAAAAGGATGGGAATGGCGTGTATAGCGGCCGGTATATATTAAGTTTGCGTAACAAAAGTTTCAGTCGTAAATATAATGTGGACGAACGAGCAACGCGCTTTTGCCGTAGAAGCATACATACGCGGAAACGAGTCTGTAATCGTCGCCAAGCGCGCGTTCCGTATTCGATTCCAAATTCCCCGTCGTCAAGCAGTTCCGGACCAAAAATCTATTACGTTGTGTGTAAAAAACTTTCGGGAAACCGGATCTGTTGTCAGGAAGAGAGGTGGACGACCTCGAACTGCTCGAACACCGGAGAACAGATCCTGTTTCCCGAAAGATTTTTACCCACAACGTAATCTATTTTCGGTCCGGAACTGCTTGACGACGGGGAATTTGGAATCGAATCGAATCGTCAAGCAGTTCCGGGCCGAAAATCGATTACGTTGTGGTAAAAAACTTTCTGGAAACAGGATCTGTTGTCGGGTGTTTGAGCAGTTCGAGGTCGTCCACCTCTCTTCCTGACAACAGATTGATATGCGCAATTTCTGTTTGCGGTTGTATCGACATCGATATCCAGATGAAACCATCAACATCAAAATAAAATTTGTTTCTAAATGTAAACAGAACCTAATCGCAGGAATCTACTGTAGCCGTTTTATTCTATGATCTGTATATAGCTAAAAAGCCGTAATATAAAATCGTGCCTGATTTTACCACTTGCCAGAAATGAATTTTTGTGTTAATCAAGTCTTGCCTTCAAGAAAATGTAAATATAAAATTTGTATCCGGGGCATTTCAAACAGGGCGTTATTTTAAAGAAGTGTACTAAGTGACTTATTTTACTAGTTCTGGTACTTGATGTACATAATACAGGACACAGCGGAATTCAAAGAATTCAAGTACCACGCAAATACATGATTCTAATATGACTAGTATTACCTCATCCGCCCAATACAGGAGAATATTTAACAGCACTGCTTTACATTCTTTTTATTCAGAACTGGAAAAGGAATCGTGGTCAGATGTTTTGTCAAAAAAATTTGTTAATGATGCGTTCAACTGTTTTTTAAATTCTTTCAGCTATCATTTTAATAAACACTTTCCAAAGATCTAAAAGTAACGGAAAGTGTTGGGTGAACGCTGAAGTTAGAGTCTCAAGTTTAAATTTAAAAACACTTTTTGCTCTAAAAAGTACTTACTCGTATACGGAACTAGTACCAATATACAAAAAATCTGATGTGGACACCACATGACTTCCTTGTACGCCTATTAAACTGTTCATAATTTTCTTAGGCCCGGTTTTACCATTGATAGTTAAATTTGAACTAATAGTTAACTAATAGTTATATATTTTTTCCGTTTTACAAGTGGTAGTTAACCACCAAACTGATGGTAAACTGTGAATTACTGTAACTACTACCTATTCTGTTAGTTAAGTTGTAGTTATTCAATCTGACATAAAAAAAAGATTAATTTTTTTGACACATTGTATTACGAAGCGTCAATTTTCTGAAATGTTTAATTGGGATTTTGATGATTATGATGATCATGACGAAATTTTATTGAGACGTCCAAAAATAGTAAAGAGACCGAATAAATCATTTTGAAAGATGGGATCGGCAAGATTTTTTTATGCGCTTTCGTCTTTCTCCAAGAACTGTGGAAAACATATTATTAGAAGTGGAAGATGCAATAGCGCATCCAAGCAATAGGTTTTTCATTTAAATCCTTTATTTCAAATAATATTTGACGATTGTCACGCTCTTTATAGGAACAATGCTCTGTCGGCAGAAGACCAACTTTTACTTACATTACGATTTTACACTACAGAATCTTTTGTTAGTATAGCTGGTGATTTTATTGGTGTCAGTGCGAGCACAACAGTGGATCGAGTTACCTCAGCCATAGCTTCTTTACCTGAAACCTCTGAACGTAACGTTGTACCGACAGAAATTTTATAATATTGCCAGATTTCCGCGCTGCATAGGTGCTATCGACTGCAGCCCTGTTAAAATAAAATACAGTCACCGGGCGGAAATAATGCTGAAATTTTTCGTTAAATGTGCAAACTGTAGCAGACGCTGATTATAAAATAAAAAATATTGTGGCACGGTGGCCAGGATCATCACACGATGCACATATATTTAGAAATTCTCGGTTGATGCATTCATTGGATGCTGGCCGCTATCATGATTCGGTTATCCTGGGTGATAGCGGATATCGTATTAAAAATTATTTAATTACCCCTCTTAGACGAACTCAAAATGAAGCAGAAAATTTGTTCAATGAATCTCAAATTCGAACTAGAAATCCAGTTGAAAAATCTTATGGCAAATTCGAACTAGAAATCCAGTTGAAAAATCTTATGGCATTTGGAAGAGAAGATTTCCGGGCCTAGCATTAGGATTAAGATTAAAAATTCAAACAATTCAATCGGTAATACGAGCCTTTCTGCGAAGCAACAGGTTTTCGGGAACATTCTTGAATTTTGTTTTTTTCTACAGAAGTATTTTTATTAACTAAATTATATATGTGCCTGGAGTTTCTTCTATGACAATTAATTTATTGTTGATAGCCTAATCAGCAATATGTGTTGCATCATCTAATGCATTGTCAACTATTTCTATTTCCATTAATTCTGCTTGATTGTTTTCTATATTTTGGAATATTTCAAAAATTAAATTACATGTATCACAAGCACAACGTAATGTCTACATTCTGCATCATACCATTATTTTCGAAATCGTCATCATGGAGAGGTGGTACGTGGTATACCTTCCACAGATGTGGCTCCTATTAAATCTCTCATTTCCAGATCTATATTGGTAATATCAACCATATCAGGGGGTCCTCCACCAGTTCTTAATAATGAGTTTTTATTTCTCAAAAACTTTTGTTTACAGTCTTTTTTCATATTTCGGAATTTAGTTTTAAGTGATTCTGCGTCACGAAAGACTCCCATTTTATTTTGGCTGTTAAATTCTTTTTCAATTTGAGACCACACGTTTTTCTTCTGATCCCAAGTCGTTTGGCCACTTTTTTATTTTCAATAATACGTTCATATTTTGTTACAAGTTGCATAAGCAATTCTTGTTCTTCCCCCGCAAAATAATTGCTTTTTTCTTGTCCATTTTAACACAATTTAGTTATATAAATTAGTTAAACGTCAGAAAATTTAACGAAAACAAAGGTGATTTTTTCACCAGAAGCAATGTACTCTATTCAAAACAACTACCAACATTGCAAATTTAATACAAAACTTCTGATTACGTAACCAACAGTTTGAAATGTATTGTCAAACATAATAAAATATAACTAGTAGTTAACCACTAATTATATATAACTAATATTTAGGTACCGAACTACAAATTAAACATCAAATTGAAAAACCGGCCCTAAATAACTAAAATGTAGAATAATATAAAAAAATCTGACGTGGCCACCACAAGACCTCCCGCCATACCTACTTTATTCTTTTAACTTATTATAAAATTATTTTAATATATAAGTACTACTACTACTGCTACTATACTCACAAATATATTTTAGTCATTTTATTTAAACTGCAGAAGATGAAGATATAAAGCATATTTTACTACTGTCACTGTCATGTCATAATCATTTAAATTTTACGTAGTAACAAATGTTAATCGATCATGGACTACAAGATACCGAAATACTAAATTAGAAATATATACTTTAATTATTCTTAAATGATACCAGATACAAAAATATTTATAAAATACCGATTGTAGGTAATAATCAAATAATCTTTCATTTAAAATAAAAAAAATTGTCTGAAATTAAATATTTATCGAAATATTTGAAAAAAGTACTACTTCCGGTTTATAGATTGAAACCAAAAATAGGAGATGCACAACTAGATGCTATAACAGTCCTAAATACAAAATTTCAACTTTCTACGTCTAACCGTATTTGAGTTATATGACACACATACGTCCGTTCGTACGTCCGTACGTCCGTCCGTACGTACGTCACGACGAAACTAGTCATAATGGATTCAGAAAAGGTCAAAACGGATATTTCCATCAAAATCTGAAAACCGAAATTTTTCGCGATTACAATACTACTTCCTTTTTACTCCGTACAAGAAAGTAAAAAGCTAAGCAAGAACATTCTCTTTTGGTATCTAAAATTTAAAAAATCTGACGTGGACACCACATGACTTCCTTGTACGCCTTGTGTGTTCATACTTTTCTTAATAACTAAAATGTAGAATAATATAAAAAATTCTTTTAACTTATTATACTAGTATACTCACAAATATATTTTAGTCATTTTATTTAAACTGCAGAAGAAGATATAAAGCATATTTTACTATTGTCACTGTCATGTCATAATCATTTAAATTTTACGTAGTAACAAATGTTAATCGATCATGGACTATAAGATAAAGAAATACTAAATTAAAAATATATACTTTAATTATTCCTAAATGATACCAGATACAAAAATATTTATAAAATACCGATTTTAGGTAATAATCACATAATCTTTCATTTAAAATAAAAAAATTTGTGTTAAATTAAATATTTATCGAAATATTTTTAAAAAGTACTACTTCCGGTTAATAGATTGAAACCAAAAATAGGAGGTGCACAACTAGATGCTATAACAGTCCTAAATACAAAATTTCAACTTTCTACGTCTAACCGTATTTGAGTTATGCGACACACATACGTACGCACGTACGTACGCACGTACGTACAGACGTCACGACGAAACTAGTCATAATGGATTCAGAAAAGGTCAAAACGGATATTTCCATCAAAATCTGAAAACCGAAATTTTTCGCGATTACAATACTTCCTTATTACTCCGTACAAGGAAGTAAAAAACTACTATCAAAATAAAATTTTATCATCTGACAATATGGAGTGTTAAAAATTCTAAACATAAAGTCAAGGTAAATTCCAATATTAAAATTGTAAACAATAATATCTAAGATGATGATCCTGAAGTAGAATCTGTTTAATAATTTCTTCACAGATGCACCTTTAAACATATTAAAACAAATACCGAAGTCAAATGTTACTGCACTGATAAAACAATATAATTACTGTAATTCTTACTTATTTCTCTAAAATATATGCGAAATTTGGATACGGCGAAATCTATATATGATTTAATATTATAATAGTGTATATTTGGGCCGTATATTTCAAGTTATTATATGTAAGTTTAAGACAAATATATTTGTAATGTTACAAGCAATATTGTATTTTCCCTGAAAATATGCAATAAATTTCATGTAGTCTTTAATATATTTATATGAAATATATGCATATTATGTCTAAATTAAGTCTCAATTTTCATGGAATTATGATATATTAATTTTAAAAATTACTATATTTAATTGAAATACACTATATTATTTAATTTATTGTGCAATAATTGCTAAAATTATATTCTAAGCGGAAAAGGTACTTAAATAATATACTGTCCACGTATGGGAGTACAAATATATATATATATATATATATATATATATATATATATATATATATATATATATATATATATATATATATATGTATTTATATTAAATAATATTATACAACGATAATAAAAATAACATTTTATAAAGTAAACATATATGTTATAGGAGATTTTCACAATTTCAGAATTTTTCTACACAAAATATTAAATATGAAAAAATTAATAAGTAGGTATTTTCATTCCTTAAAATGTCATCAATAAAAATTAAAAAACGCACAAATTTCTTGTAATGTTGTAATTATAAGTTATATTATAATAATTTATAACCTCTAAATAAACCATTATATTTTTTTAACCATAGTCCGCTGGCCAATTTTTGGAATAAGCTCTTCTAACATTTTATCCGTTAAATCTTGAAGAATACTGGGCGTCACTTCATTTTCTGCAGAGATGTAGAAATATTAAAAATAATTAAATTCGCATGCAAGATATTTTTAGTACCTACTAACATAAATCACGAACTAAAATCATATATTTCACTAAACAATAATATTATTTCTAAACAACGAACCCTCAAATGTTGGTACGAAGTCAGGCAAGTTCCATTCAATTAATAAATCCATCATAGTAATCATGTACCGTACGTAGGTACTTAATAAATATTAAGAAATAACGCTTATTTAACAAACTAGACACTTAAAAGTAACCAAGGAAAGTAACTACAACTACAACTAATCGAAACAAATAAAGACACGTCTTCAATAAGCACAGACCAAACAAGAACTAACACGTTATTTGTAAAATTCTTACGTTTAGTATATCATATTCTTCGCAAATATACCTTGCTTTCAATAAAACTTAACAGTTTTCTGATAAACTTTCATATATTTGTCAGAAATATATCTGTTTTAATGCAAACAATACGAATATTTATTTGAAAATTAAAACACGATTCTACAAAATATTAGTATAATCATTAGTAATTGATAAAATTTAAACTAAATATATATTACATTAATACAAAACATATTTATTTTCCCTTCAAATCAAATACAAATATATTATAAGGAAATTAGTAACGTGCAAATATACCGTACATTTAAAAGAAATTTATTCTCATATTTAAGAGTGCAGGTTGAAATTTACATTAAATATAATATATTTACTGTTACTACAACACCCCCAAATATATAAATGTAATTCTGATAATCATACTGTTTTTTCAGTGTGCTACCTACAGATCACAATAATATCGTAAATAACGAAAATAATTTATTTTTATATCCTTTTTGTGAAGAAGAAGTTTTCAGCTATAATAACCCAAGGACATTGATAATTACGAAATAATTTTGTGACATTCCGAAAGCACGTTGCTTGGTAACCGCCCGACGCCGCAGGCGGAGGGCTGTTAACCTAGAAGCAACGTGCTTGAGGTAGCTGTCACAAAATTATAAGTATTTATCAATGGTCGAGGGTTATTCGGACAGAAAATTTTATTAATTGAAGTATCATTTTCATTACCAAAACGTGCAAATGACATTTTTATTCAATTATTATTATAAACATAAAAATGAACATAAATAATTGTAACCTAGCAACATATTTGACATAAGTGATAATGTCCCATGGGTTGCTATCAGTTAAATGTTGTATTCATTGGCCAATTTCGTACACGTGATCAGAAATGAACGAAATTCATTGGATATTTAGTTAACCTAAAAATTTTCAGCTATAATAACCCAAGGACATTGATAATTACGAAATAATTTTGTGACATTCCGAAAGCACGTTGCTTGGTAACCGCCCGACGCTGCAGGCAGAGGGCTGTTGACCTAAAAGCAACGTGCTTGAGGTAGCTGTCACAAAATTATAAGTATTTATCAATGGTCGAGGGTTATTCGGACAGAAAATTTTATTAATTGAAGTATCATTTTCATTACCAAAACGTGCAAATGACATTTTTATTCAATTATTATTATAAACATAAAAATGAACATAAATAATTGTAACCTATACTATGTCCACCGAACAGATAGAGTAGATGCTCCTCCCACAAATGTGCGCGAAATTGAAATACGGTATTGCTATTGGTAAGCCAGTTTTACACTGCTAGGCAAACTCAACTGCTGAGATCTGTCATCAAAAAAATCGTTCGTAAATAAAAATTGTACTTATTATGTTATACGTAAATGATAAAATATATAATTCTTCCATATTTATTTCAAATAAAACTATTTAATTTTTCTGCTTTTTAAAATTTGTTGCTTGTAAAGCCTACTTCTGCGCACATTGTACTGCGCAGTTTTGGCTCTGCCCACTAGTTTTATTACTCTATGTGTTCGGTGGACATAGTATAGCAACATATTTGACATAAGCGATAATGTCCCATGGGTTGCTTTCAGTTAAATGTTGTATTCATTGGTCAATTTCGTACACGTGATCAGAAATGAAAGAATTTCATTGGATATTTAGTTTACCTAAAAATTTTCACTGTTATAATTTCCAAATTAAATAACAAAAACTCGGCCGTTCCAGATGAAATTCCTAGTTC
This sequence comes from Agonum fuliginosum, assembly GCA_947534325.1. Lineage (NCBI taxonomy): Eukaryota > Metazoa > Arthropoda > Insecta > Coleoptera > Carabidae > Agonum > Agonum fuliginosum. The sequence continues at coordinate 15,630,682 of OX384039.1, forward strand.
TCTAATCAAACAGACTGCTAATCTGATTACTAAGCCTTTAACACATATCATTAATTTATCTTTCGTCTCTGGTTCTTTTCCTGAAAATCTAAAATAAAATAATACCAATCCATAAAAAGGGTGATAAATCATTATTAAATAATTATAGTCCCGGGATTCTCCAAAATCTTAGAATATTGTTATTTACGTAGACTAGATCACTTCTTAGATAAAAATTGTATTATCAATGATATAATCAGTTTGGTTTCAGATCTAAATGTTCTACTACCGATGCTACATTGTATGTATAATAATTAGAGATGGGAATTTAGTGATTTTTCCTTTTTTTCTACGTGAGTACTATTTTTATGTGTCATAATACAAAATCCGTTTTGAAGAAAATGCTTTCATTTGAACCCAATATGATTTTACCTATTTTTCCTAAAATCGTGGTTTTTTAAAATTTGGACCTATTTTACTATTTTTTACCTAAATCATATTTTTATGTTCCTAAATCGTGTTTTAAATTTTTTTCTTTTTTTTAAATTTAACATTCACAGATGTTTGTATTTTTTAAGTTGTCAATTTAGATTTTTGAACTTCTGCAGTTATTTTTTTCGCGCATTTTAAAAAGTATTTGAAATTAAATTCAGCTGTCGTCTAGCGGTCGGTGCGAAAACTAAAATTTTAGTCATGTGATGGTTACAGCAGTTCTTATACGAACTAGTCGCACCACACTGGCTGTAGTGTAGATTGTGCGACACAATCTTACTGTAGACAATATTGAAAAAATATTAGTTTGTTATAGTCCAGTCAGGAGAGTCAAAAATTAACTGAAACCCAAGACTAATACATAACCAAATGAAATTTGGCATGTGAGTAGTTAAGAACATACAGAAACAAAAAAAAAATTCGCTCCACCTCGGTATGCTCCGCTTCCCACAAAAATTTTCAGTTGAAACTCAAAATTTTCTTGTAACGCATTTTCCTCGAAAACTATCAAAGATTTTGGAAAACTGTTTTGACAGGATGGAAGCTGAGGAAATTTGCTATCTTAATGGTCTTTGAAAATTTATCATAAGTAGCACCGTGTTGGCTTCAGCCGTTTAATATTCGAATGACTTGAGAATTTTCTGTATAGTAGGCGCTACATTGAGAATGACGTAAAACATTCGCCGCTACAGAATGAATATGGTATAACTTCGTTAAAGAACATCATTTTGTAAAGATAAAAATTGCATTTTATTCGTCGAAGCTTCCACTTTCAATTGCACTAATAACATTTGAATTTCCGACCCCGTTTATACCGAGAAACTTGCTTTTTAAAGAATCATAACTCAGTATTAGCAGACGTTCAAAGAATTCTCAATATTTTCAATATCTATGAATGAAATTGTAAACTCGTAGATGATTATCTTCACCAAATCATCCCCAATCACATGCAACTATTTGGAGGGTTGTGTGTTGTACGTCCGAAAAAAAAACTGGTTTTCGCTACCTTCTTTATTTATAGGTTATGATCTTTTTTTAGGAAAACATCTGTTACATGTACGTAGTAGTACAATTGATGAAACAAATTACAGAATCTTGTTGATTAGGATTTGTACTTAACGATAAGCTCATTAAAAATCATTTTACGGGGCCAAAAAGTGGCCTATTTTCAAAAATGCTCGTGCCCGCGATAAATAAAGAAATCTATGAGATAGCGAAAACCAGTTTTTTTTTCGGACGTACAACACACAACCCTCCAAATAGTTGCATGTGATTGGGGATGATTTGGTGAAGATAATCCTCTACGAGTTTACAATTTCATTCATAGATATTGAAAATATTGAGAATTCTTTGAACGTCTGCTAATACTGAGTTATGATTCTTTAAAAAGCAAGTTTCTCGGTATAAACGGGGTCGGAAATTCAAATGTTATTAGTGCAATTGAAAGTGGAAGCCTCGACGAATAAAATGCAATTTTTATCTTTACAAAATGATGTTCTTTAACGAAGTTATACCATATTCATTCTGTAGCGGCGAATGTTTTACGTCATTCTCAATGTAGCGCCTACTATACAGAAAATTCTCAAGTCATTCGAATATTAAACGGCTGAAGCCTACACGGTGCTACTTATGATAAATTTTCAAAGACCATTTTGATAGCAAATTTTCTCAGCTTTCATCCTGTCAAAACAGTTTTCCAAAATCTTTGATAGTTTTCGAGGAAAATGCGTTACAAGAAAATTTTGAGTTTAAAATGAAAATTTTTGTGGGAAGCGGCGCATACCGAGGTGGAGCGAATTTTTTTTTTGTTTCTGTATGTTCTTAACTACTCACATGCCAAATTTCATTTGGTTATGTATTAGTCTTCAGTCAAAACCTCTCCTGACTGGACTATTATAGTTACAAAAATAATTTGGACTGATCTTTTTAATTGTTATTGTTATTGGTGCTAGAATTCTGTACAAATTGATGATTGTACATGTACAACCGTACCTAACTAATTTTTTTAAACCTAAAGTTTAATAGATTTGTGCAATATATAAAATTTGCACAGAATTTCACCAATAATTTATAGTATAGAGTAAAAAATGTTTATTTATATTTACAAACCTGTAAATTTTTATTTTTGTTTATTATTTTATTTATGAATATGATTATGAATATTTATGAATACCTAAATGTTTATTTATATCAATATAATAAAATATTTTAAAAAAATTATAACCTAAAATACTTTTTTTGGAACCTAATTTTAGATATTTTGTACCTAAAACGAGAATTTTATTAACCTTTTTAGGAACCTATTTTCGCAAATTTTAAATCCTAAATTCCCATCTCTAATAATAATATAATGACATTTTTAGATAAGGGTGAACATCCGGTTGGTATTCTATGTAGGGCATCCTACCCGGTTCTAATTGGAACCGGGTATCCGGGTAACCCGCTTAAAACTTTACTATTCGATAACCGGGTAATTCGTATCGGGTACCCGGTTATTTTTTTACTTACTTACTTACTTAATCCTAAAGCCTATCTACCTTTTCAGGTGTTAGGCTGGGTGTTAGGTGCTTTCCTTGTTCATTCTGCTACTTCAACAGGTATCTGTTTCCATACCTCTCTCCACTTTTCTCTTACTTTGCTTAGTTGACCTGCTTCCTCCCATTTAACTCCTCTCTTGTCTAGTGATTTCTTTATTTCTTCTGTCCATGTTTTTCTTGGTCTTCCTCTTTGTTTTGTTTTCGTTGTCCTTGCTTCATAAACTTTTCTCGTTGTCCTTTCTTCTCCCATTCTTTGAATATGTCCCCACCATCTTAATTGTCCCTCTTCTATTGCGTTTTCTATGGGTTTTATGTTCAATGTCCTTCTAATGTCTTTGTTTCTTACTTTGTCCATTATTGTTTTTCGTTCTATTTTCCTGAGAAATCTCATTTCTGTGCTGTTGATTCTGCTGCGTTGTCTTTCTGTTGTTGTCCAAGTCTCTGAGCCGTAAGTTAATTAAATTAAATCACGTAACAAACTTTCTTCAAGTTTGAACATAACATCTGCTTTCTGTTTGTACACAAGTTTATTCTCGCAGAGGAAATTTTATGAGCTGCCCCTATTGTGTAATAGTCCAGTCAAATTAGACATTAAAATCGCAAAGCGTGATGTAGTTCTGATTTTTTTATATGTTGTTAGGTGGGGTAGTGTGAATCCAAGTTTGCAGCTTCGAAAAAGCTGTGCTTCCTGCGTAATACGTAAAAACCTGCAAAATTTTCGGAATTTTTTCAGTTGTTGTCTAATAACTGGTAAACTATGCGTTTTCAGTATATAGTCGATTTTATTATATTAAAAGTACATTAAATTTGCAACAATTAAAGCTCACCCGCAGCTCTGTATGTCCAATAGTTTCCGAGATATGGCATTTCTAAAATTAGCAATTTATTCCAAAAAATAAAAGTTGAAATTTTTCGTTATTTTTGTGTTTAATTAACTGTAACTTCTGAATGAATGAAGATATTGTCTTCCGGTTTCTTTCATTAAATTTTACGAACATTTCTCTATAAAATACGATATTTTAAAAACTTTTTAGGGTGTGCATTAAGCCAAAATATCAAATTTTTTTTCGTGAGAAGTATTCAAATATTTTGTATTTATTGAGTTTAATGAGCTGTAACTTCTGAACGGATAAAGTTATCGACTTCCGGTTTCTTGCATTAAATTCTACGAACATTTCTCTATATGATACGATATTTTACAATCTGTTTTGGGTATTAATTAAGCCAAAATATTAAATGATTTTCCGAGAGAAAATTGAGAAATTTTTAAATTTTTAATATTGATTGTGTTCAATGAGCTGTAACTTCGGACCGGATAAAAATATTCACTTCCGGTTGCTTTTATTAAATTTTACGACCATTTTCTCCATAAGATGCATTATTCTAAAACAAATTTAGGGTGTTCATTAAGCCAAAATATCAAATGTTTTTCCCAGAAAAAGTAAAGAGATTTTTAAATTTTTTATATTTATTGTGTTTAATGAGCTATAACTTCTGAACGGATAAAGTTATCTACTTCCGGTTTCTTTTATAAAATTCTACGAACATTTCTCTATAAAATACATAATTGTAATTTTTTTTAGGGTGTTCATTGAGCCAAAATATCAAATGTTTTTATAATAAATACGAAAAATTTGAATATTTCTCTCGAAAAAAAAATTGATATTTTGGCTTAATGAACACCTTAAAAAGTTTTTAAAATAATTTATTTTACAGAGAAATGTTCTTAAAACTTAATGAAAGAAACCGGAAGACAATATTTTTCTTCGTTCAGTAATTACAGTTAATTAAACACAAAAATTACGAAAAAAGCTAAAATATTACAACTTTTATTTTTTGGAAAAAATTGCTAATTTTAGAAGTGCTATATCTCGGAAACTATTGGACATACAGAGCTGCGGTTGGGCTTATAGTCCAGGAACTTTAGACATTTAGCTCGGACTCCGGGAAAGTTACACCGATTTTCATGATTTTTTTTTAATCGCTTCGAAATCGAATTTGAAACAAAGTTTACCACCTGAGAACACTTGCTTTTGTTTTGAAAAAAAAAATTTCGAAATTTTTTTTTTCGAATTTTATTTATTGTATTATTATTTTATTTTTTAAAGTAAATTCACGTAATTTCTATTACTAAATTCTCTGAACAATTCGCTATAAGATAGATTAATTTATTTTTATCGTAAATGCCTTAGTGAAGCCAAAGTTTTCAGATTTTTGTCACGGGAAAATTGAGAAATTTTAGTTCGTAATTTTTTTTTGTGTTTAATGACCTGTAGTTTCTGAACGAATAAAAATTTTGATATCCGGTTTCTTTTATTAAATTCTCTGAACAATTCTCTATAAGATGGATTAATTTATTTTTATCTTAAAGGCCTGAGTGAAGCCAAAATTTTAAGATTTTCGCCGCGGGAAAATTTAGAAATTTTAGTTTGTAAATTTTTTTTTGTGTTTAATGGCCTGTAGTTTCTGAACGAATAAAAATTTTGACATTCGGTTTCTTTTATTAAATTCTCTGAACAATTCTCTATAAGATAGATTAATTTAAAAAATTTTGAAGGCCTTAGGTAAGTCAAAATTTTAAGATTTTTGTCGCGGGAAAATTGAGAAATTTTAGTTTATAAAATTTATTTTGTGTTTAATGACCTGTAGTTTCTGAACGAATAAAAATTTTGATATCCGGTTTCTTTTATTAAATTCTCTGAACAATTCTCTATAAGATAGATTAATTTAAGTTGAGATTTTTGTCGCGGGAAAATTGAGAAATTTTAGTTTGTAATTTTTTTTTGTGTTTAATGATCTGTAGTTTCTGAACGAATAAAAATTTTGATATCCGCTTTCTTTTATTAAATTCTCTGAACAATTCTCTATAAGATAGATTAATTTAAAATTTTTTGAAGGCCCTAGATAAGTCAAAATTTTCAGATTTTTGTCGCGGGAAAATTGAGAAATTTTAGTTTGTAATTTTTTGTTGTGTTTAATGACCTGTAGTTTCTGAACGAAAATTAATTTTGATATCCGGTTTCTTTTATTAAATTCTCTGAACAATTCTCTATAAGATAGATTAATTTATTTTTATCGTTAAGGCCTTAGTGAAGCCAAAATTTTAAGATTTTTGTCGCGGGAAAATTGAGAAATTTTAGTTTTTAAAATTTATTTTGTGTTTAATGATCTGTAGTTTCTGAAGTAAGGCCTTTAAGATAAAAATAAATTAATCTATCTTATAGAGAATTGTTCAGAGAATTTAATAAAAGAAACCGGATATCAAAATTATTTTTCGTTCAGAAACTACAGGTCATTAAACACAACAAAAAATGACAAACTAAAATTTCTCAATTTTCCCGCGACAAAAATCTGAAAATTTTGGCTTCACGAAGGCATTTACGATAAAAAATAAATTAATCTATCTTATAGAGAATTGTTCAGAGAATTTAGTAATAGAAATTACGTGAATTTACTTTAAAAAATAAAATAATACAAAAAAAAAATTTGGAAAAAAAAAATTTCAAATTTTTTTTTTTAAACAAAAGCAAGTGTTCTCAGGTGGTAAACTTTGTTTCAAATTCGATTTCGAAGCGATTAAAAAAAAAATCATGAAAATCGGTGTAACTTTCCCGGCGTCCGAGCTTTTGGCGTTTTTTCGTCTAAAGTTCCTCGACTATTAAATTGTTGCAAATTTAATGTACTTTTAAAATGATAGGTTCGACTTTATATCGAAAACGCATAGTTTACGAGTTATTAGGCAACAACTGAAAAAATTCCCAAAATTTTGCAGGATTTTACGTATTACTCAGGAAGCACAACTTTTTCGAAGCTGCAAACTTGTATTCACACTACCCTAACTGATCCTAACAACATATTAAAAAATCAGAACTACATCACGCTTTGCGATTTTAGCCCTTTTTACTTCCTTGTACGGAGTAAGGAAGTATTGTAATCGCGAAAAATTTCGGTTCTCAGATTTTGACGGAAATATCCGTTTTGACCTTTTCTGAATCCATTATGACTAGTTTCGTCGTGACGTCTGTACGTACGTACGTACGTACGTACGTACGTATGGACGTATGTGTGTCGCATAACTCAAATAGGTACGGTTAGACGTAGAAAGTTGAAATTTTGTATTTAGGACTGTTATAGCATCTAGTTGTGCACCTCCTATTTTTGGTTTCAATCTATATACCGGAAGTAGTACTTTTTTCAAATATTTCGATAAATATTTAATTTAATGCCTGTTTTACACGATCCAATTTATTCATCAATAAATTGACCAAGTTTTATTTTCAATTTATTGTTGTGTGTAAAACAAATAATTTCGTCAATTTTTTCTTCACCAATAAATAAATTTATTCACGGAATAGAACGTGTTTTATTTTTCCACAATATTTTAGGGAATTCTAGGGATTTTTTTCTTAGTATTGTCGTTGCCAACCTTTGAGTATATGATTTTCATTTTAATTTTATTATAGATGACGTTTTCAATGACGTTTCTCACATTTTATCCAGTTTCATTTTCTTTAGATAGCGTTTAGTTAATAAGTAATGATGTAACAAAAACGTTGTTAGCACTGTTGACAGTAACAGATAGTGTCAGCTCATATCGGTAAGTTGGTACTATGAAAATTTTCAGAATATATTGTGAAAAACTTGATGTGTGTAAAACGAACAAAAATATTTTTCTACTTGGCAATTTATTGATGAAGAAATTGAAGGTCAACTTGTTCAATTTATTGGTGAATAAATTGGATCGTGTAAAACAGGCATAAGACAATTTTTTAATTTTAAATGAAAGATTATGTGATTATTACCTACAATCGGTATTTTATAAATATTTTTGTATCTGGTATCATTTAGGAATAATTAAAGTATATATTTATAATTTAGTATTTTGCTATCTTGTAGTCCATGATCGATTAACATTTTTTGTTACTACGTAAAATTTAAATGATTATGACATGACAGTGACAATAGTAAAATATGCTTTATATCTTCTTCTGCAGTTTAAATAAAATGACTAAAATATATTTGTGAGTATAGTAGCAGTAGTAGTAGTACTAGTATAATAAGTTAAAAGAATTTTTTATATTATTCTACATTTTAGTTATTAAGAAAAGTATGAACACACAAGGCGTACAAGGAAGTCATGTGGTGTCCACGTCAGATTTTTTATGTACGATTTTTTTACTGGCCTATAAGAGCAGGTACCGTTTGGTGTTTGGTCCCTATTGGAGATTGGCTTAACATTTATGATTTCTTAGTTTTGTTTTCAGGATAACTACAAATTTTAAATAATTACACCTACAGTTCTTTTAAAAGATTACATTTTATGAGAAATTTTGTAGAGACTAGAGAGTCAATTTTGCTTGGTTTTAATTTTAAGTTATTATAGCTGTAATAGCATTTTATTTTTGGTTTGTTTTAGATAAGCAATAATAGTATATTACATTACAAGTCATGAAAATGTTTCATTGCAGACGAGGAGGCGTTTGAAGAATGCGAGGATGCGCAGCGTCCGAGCATTTCTTCAAAGCCTCCGAGTCAAGCAAAGACATTTTTATGACGCGTGATGTATTCTATTTTTTTTAAATCGGCAATTAAGCTTAAAATTATAAAAAAAATTAGGTTTGCATAAATCATCAGAGCTGTGACAAATCATCAGAGCTGTCACAAATTTTAGAAAAAGTTGTCATGACAAGTAAACAAAGTTGAAAGTAAAAATGACTAGGCATGAAAATAAAATTTTCATGCCTAGTCATGAAAATCTTACTTTCATGCCGCAAATTAGTCTGGAAATGACGATTTTCATGCCGATTTTGAAAAAATACATATTATTTTTGTTTTGTATGAAAAAAGTGCAATAATTGCAATTTATTTTTATTTTATACACATATTTTTACTTCCTTGTACGGAGTAATAAGGAAGTATTGTAATCGCGAAAAATTTCGGTTCTCAGATTTTTACGGAAATATCCGTTTTGACCTTTTCTGAATCCATTATGACTAGTTTCGTCGTGACGTCTGTACGTATGTACGTATGTACGTACGGGCGTACGTATGAATGTCGCATAACTCAAATTCGGTTAGACGTAGAAAGTTGAAATTTTGTATTTAGAACTGTTATAGCATCTAGTTGTGCACCTCCTATTTTTGGTTTCAATCTACAAACCGGAAGTAGTACTTTTTTCAAATATTTTGATAAATATTTAATTTAAGACAATTTTTTTTATTTTATATGAAAGATTATGTGATTATTACCTACAATCGGTATTTTATAAATATTTTTGTATCTGGTATCATTTAAGAATAATTAAAGTATATATTTATAATTTAGTATTTCGGTATCTTGTAGTCCATGATCGATTAACATTTGTTACAATGTAAAATTTAAATGATTATGACATGACAGTGACAATAGTAAAATATGCTTTATATCTTCTTCTGCAGTTTAAATAAAATGACTAAAATATATTTGTGAGTATACTAGTATAATAAGTTAAAATAATTTTTTATATTATTCTACATTTTAGTTATTAAGAAAAGTATGAACAAACAAGGCGTACAAGGAAGTCATGTGGTGTCCACGTCAGATTTTTTAATTATACTAAACTATACAACCTTTATTATATGTGTATATGTATTAAATACATTGTTTAATAAAATTTAATGACAATATAAAGTATCAAAAACATTTTTTCATCAATTTTCAAAATAATTTTTCCTCTTGGCGGGTATCCGGGTATTAAGTTTTTAATTACCCGTAGAACCGGGTAATGATTTTTCCGGGTAATTGAATGCCCTAATTCTATGCGACCTCAGCAAAGCATTTGACTGTGTTGATCATTCTAGGCTTGAACGCATTGGTGTTCGTGGGGTTGCTCTCAACTGGATTTCTGATTTTCTCGCTCACAGGCGCCAGTTCGAATCACTGAAATATTCAGATAATTTCGAAAAGAATCAAACAAAAAATTCGAATTTAATTGATATAAATGTCGGTCTACCGCAAGGTACAGTCTTAGCTCCCATTTTATTTATAATTTATATATCAATGATTTAGCATCCGTTCTAACAACAGACTGTATACCTGTCATGTATGCAGACGACACTTCACTAATCATTTCTGGCAATGATTAGAGATAATTTAATTCGCAAGTGTAATATCAATGTAAATTCCTTAATTTCTTGGTTCAATGAAAACAAATTGTTTCTGAATGATGATAAAACTAAAATTATTAATTTTCATACACATCAAAATGTTAATTTTAGTCAAATTGAAGTTCTCTTTGGTGATACTTTAAAATCCAGCGACGAACAAGCTAAAGTTCTAGGAATGACACTTCATGAAAACTTAAATTGTAATTTACATTGCAGAGAAATTATTAATACATTAAGTTCCATTTGTTATCAGATTCGTCGTCTTAAAGAAAATCTAAATTTAAATCAACTCCTGCTTATGTAGTATCCAGACTACGGTATGGTATATGTTTCTGGGGCTATTCACACGCGAGCCTGGATGTTATTAATTATAAGTAGGTATGTCAAAAGAGAATTGTTCGATGTTTACATAATAAAGAATTTTATATTTCAAAATTAAGATTAAAAGTAGTAAAATATTTAGTCCAGTCTCTATGTCCAAATAATCGCCCTGAACTTATAAAAATTCCGTTTACGCTTTTTCTTGTTTTAATCGTTGGGGGAGGTCACTGGTAGTCTTCAAACCAAAAGTCGACCAAATCGGCCGGTCGCGTATGTCCTCCATCTTGAATTTTATAAAAATTTCCCCGATCTATGTAATAGAGGGAAGTTTTGTAATCATGATTTTTTGACAGTTCGAGATTTTGGTGAATCTTCACGTTTTAGACCCTACTGAACCCAAAAAACATAATTTTAAAAAAGTCGGTCTGTCGGTTTGTGTGTCTGTTAGTCTGTCTGGATGTAGCATAGCATAACTTACAAACGCGTTGGAATTTTGGACTGAAATTTTATATTTAAGATCTTGAGCCAAAACCTGACCAAGTTCGTTAATGAGCTGTATTCAACCAGTGGTACCAACTTTCTAAACATAACTCATTAATTTTTATCAAAATACTATCGTATGTGGTATCAAATTAAATCTCTCGTTAATAGAATTCTAGTAGAAAAATAAAAATAACATTTAAACGATCGTCAATTGTTTTTTAAAAATAAATTATTCAAAATATACCGAGTTTGGTGTCAATTTAAAGCTCTCGAGGAGATAAGTTTAGTAAAAATGTAAAAAATGACATTTATGCGATTATCTTCTTCTACAGTTTACATAAAATGAAAAAAATATATTTGTGAGTACGTACTTAGAGTATAATAAAAACTAAAAAGAGTGGGTAGAGTATGGCGGAAGGTTTTGTGTTGGCCATATCAGATTTTTTCACATGTTATTTAAATTATGCCGAAGTTGGTATCAATTTAAATAGTTTGGGAAAAAATTTAAATTTATATAAACTAGATAATACAATAGTTTTACTTCACCGCTTTTTTCAGGTTAAATATCGATTTCTGAAAAAAGTGCGACAACCAAAGTTGTAGAAAATTCAAATTTCCGAGTTATTCAAGAAAAACCATTTTTATAAAATTCAATATGACGGACATACGCGACAGGCCGATTTGGTCGACTTTCGGTTTGAAGACTACCAGTGACCCTCCCTAACGATTAAAACAAGAAAGAGAAAAAACGGAATTATTGCAAGATCAAAAGTACATAGAGACTGGACTAATTGTCCTGAACGTTTTGGCCCTGTTTTATTTAACAAGCTTCCTGATTCAATCAAATCTGCTTTAAATGTTAATGTTTTTAAAAATAACTTAAAATTATTTCTGTTACAAAATAATTTTTATAACGTTAATGAGTATTTAAATTCTTGATATCTTCGGACTGTATTTTACTTATATTGTATTGTACCTATCTATATATTTTTAATTTTTGTACCTGACTTTTTCTATACACTTTTATATTTGTGTCAACAGAAATAAATCTTTTATTATTTATATTGGGATTCTAGGCAGTTCTATAACTTCTATAAGCGTATCTATAGTAACTTATAGACCGATCTTAAAAAATGCTATTCTGGGAAAATCTATAGCTTACAGATTTCTATAAATGTCTTATAGATTTCTATAAATTTATAGACAGATACTGACTCACCATAAGTCGTTATGAAAATATTGGCATGTGTCTGAAATATTGAAAAATGAATCATAACTAGCAAATTTTACAATTTCAATCCAATTATTAGAAGAACATTATTGCTGAGAAGTATATGTGTATAGAATATGTTATATTTTATTTAAAATTTGCTTCATAGTTTATAAAAATGTCATCATGATTGGAAATCGCTTGGAAATAATACAGTAAAATTTAGGAGTTCCACTGAATTCATTCAATATAAATGACAATGATTATTTTAAACATAGTTTGATTCATTAAAATCTCTGATAAAATATTATCAGTAGTAGTAGTTTACAAGGTTCTTGCACTATCCCCTTTGCATTTAATTTATTCTCTAGGTAGGTATATTTGTCTTCGAATGTAGTATTAGCTTGAAAACTATAATTATAATTTTTATTTTCCTTAACTGTAAATAAAATTAACCAACTTATTATTGTGTTTGCTATATTTTTAATTATGTAGCATATTATGTTTTATCTCATATTTTCGAAATATATTCTCGAATTTTATCAGCATACGTGTGATGTGTATTTCATTGTGTCAAATTTGTATAATCATTTGTCGCGTCAATGTGACAATGGCCTTCTTCAAAATTAATAACAAAATAGAAATAACAAGAAAATATTTCATAAGATTTTGCATGTTTTGGTGCAAATTTTGTTAAGTATGTCTTTATATTTATACTAAAATATTATTTCTTTTCAAGAAAAGTAAGGTACAACAATTAATTCATTATTTTTACATGTTACAAAAATAATAGTATGGAACTATTGGTAATACTGTTTTTAAGATTCTATAAGAAAAAATTACAGATGTCAAAAGTTATAGACATGCAGTCAGAATACCATTTTAGCGAAACCTATAAGACTGTTAGTTACGGATTTTCCATAACTTATAGATCTATAAGTTTATAGAATTTTAAGATAATGCCCAGAATCCCACCATTAGTCTAGTCAACGAACGCTAAAAAAGGGTTTGTAAACAGACTTTTTGATCCTAAAGATTTTATATATGGGATGTGTTTGGAGGTCTTTGGTGATGATTATACCAAAAGTCCCCGGCCCTACGGTGTGTGCTAAGTCCGTAGCGTAGCAAAATGTGTCACTGTTTTTGGTTTTTTACATTTATCGTGTAATTGGTTAATGATACGCGAAAAACTATTACATATAATTATAGAGCACTAAATTCTCTACAGAAAACGTCATTAGCAATTTTCTTGTAAGTGGCACAGTTTTCGAGAAAATCGCTAAAATGTATTTCGAATATTTAAATCATTGTGAAAAAGTCGATATTTAGTCTCCTCTCACAAAAATTAATGTTATTTATAAACTGATAAAAATAACGAACCCTGCTTTTTTGCACTGAATTCTCCGAACATTTTTCTATGAAGTACATTATTTTAAAAAATTATGAGGGCATTACTTAAGCTAAAATTTGAAGATTTTCTCCAAGAGAATGTTGAGAAATTCTAGCGTTTTTTCGTATTTCTTGTGTTTCTTTAACTGTAACTTATGAACTAAGGCCCTCGCAAAGTTTCAATATAATGTATCTTGTAGAGAATTGTACGTAGAATTTAATGCAAGAAACCGGAAGTCGTTATCTGTATCCGCTTAGAAGTTACAGTTTAATAAAATCAATGTATACGAAAAATTTTAAAATTTCCAAATTTTCTCTCGGAGAAAATCTTAATATTTTAGCTTAACTAAGGCCCTCGTAAAGTTTCAATATAATGTATCTTGTAGATAATTGTACGTAGAATTTAATGCAAGAAACCGGAAGTCATTATCTGTATCCGTGTAGAAGTTTATAGTTCATTAAAATCAATGTATACGAAAAATTTAAAAATTTCCAAATTTTCCCTCGGAGAAAATCTTAATATTTGAGCTTAACTAAGGCCTTCGTTAAGTTTCAATATAATGTATCTTGTAGAGAATTTTACGTAGAATTTAATGCAAGAAACCCGAAGTCGTTATCTGTATCCGTTTAGAAGTTACAGTTCATGAAACACAAGAAATACGAAAAAACGCTAGAATTTCTCAACATTCTCTTGGAGAAAATCTTAAAATTTTAGTTTAAGTAATGCCCTCATAAATTAAAAAAAAAGTATTTGCCTTTTTTTTTAATCGCGATTTTCAGTTTTTTTTGAATAACTTTCAAACTGTTTGGAATTTTAAATGTTTCTCAACAGAATCTAAATAAGCCCTAAAAACTGGACAACATTGCCCATTTAACCGACCTCGTAGCTCCTATAGTTTCCGAGATCCCAATGGTGACCCATTCAATTTGGGACACTCTGTATAAAAAATGATGGATTTGTTGGTGAAAGGGTTAATGGAATTTTTGTAGTTAAAATATATGTAAGAAGGAACATAAACTGCAGAGGAATCCTTTTTAAGCGCTGTACCCCATTTTAAGGGATTATGAATATAGCATTAATTAGATTTAAATTACTATAATTTAAAACTTTAAAAAATCGTCCAAATTACACAAAATAGGATGGATACAGACGTAAATATAGAGGAGGAGGACTATTTTGTAAAGTATAAGAGTTTTGTTGTAAAATTAAAGCATATTAACGCACTAGTACCTAGGAATTGCCGTCTGCTGTCTGTATCAGAGGTATGGGAGATAACAAAAAGAAACGAGAGAATACTCAAAAAACAATCAAACAATCAACAATATGCCATGTTATCAACCTAGATAAATAATATCAATATACAAATTCGATCAAAAATTGGCTTTGAAAGTAATATATTATCATACTTTCTGTGCTACTAACTACAATTTATCTTTTCTTGTTCGCAAACTGCTCTGTTTATCCTTGTTAATCTATACAGCAATGTCCATTTCCATTAGTTTGAGTATTTTCTCGTTTCTTTCTGTTATTCTGTTATCTTCCATACCTCTGATACATACACAACAATTCATAGGTACTAGTGCGTTAATAAGTATGCTTTAATTTTACAATTTAACTCTTATACTTTACAAAATAGTCCTCATCCTCTATATTTAGGGCTGTGTCCATCTCATTTTGTGTAATTTGGACGATTTTTAAATGTTTTAAAACTAGTAATTCAAATCAAATTTATGCTATATTCATAATCACCTAAAATGGGGTACAGCGCTTAAAAAGGATTCCTCTGCAGTTTATGTTCCTTCTTACATATATTTTAAGTACAAAAATTCCATGAACCCTGTCACCAACAAATTCATCATGGGTATAGTGCAGAGATGAAGAATCTGCAAAAATCGTTAAAATTTTCACATTTTCCAATTATTCTGGGGAAAATTCACTTTACGAAGAAATTTCTAATAACCTCCTTGTAGAGGAAAAAATTATCTATCAAATGAGTCGTGTAACGCTAAAATCGGACGAAACAAAAATAAATTACGCATTTTTCATGTCCGCCATCTTTATGACGTCATCAAATATGTCTGGATTAAAACATGGCATGACACCATGGTAATTATTTATCTATAGGTAGATTGTTATCGAACAAGATCACTCCCGAATAGCTCTAAAACTGCCTCAGAAGGCCTTATTTTCCCCTATGTTTTACTATTAAAGCCTCCTAAAATGGGGTACAGAGCTAAAATAGGGGTCCCCTGCAATTTATGTTTCTTCTTACATATATGTTAATTTAAAAAAATCCATCAGCACTTCAACCACCAAATCCACTATGGGTATAATGTAGACATGAAAAATCTGCAAAAATCTATAAAATTTCGACATTTTTCCAATTATTTTGGGAAAAATCAACTTTACAAAGAAATTTCTAACAACCTCCTTGTAGAGCAAAAAATTCTCTATCGAATGAGTCGTGTAACGCTAAAATTGGATGAAAAATAAAAGTTTTACAAATTCTTCATGTTCACCATTTTCGAAGTGCGCAAATGTCATGGTATGACATGTGTCAAAAAAATTAAACATCACATGACGTTTCCCGATAATATGAGCACTTCGAATCACTTTCGTTAAGCTTCTGGTAGACATGTAGATAAAACCGGTAAATTTTTCTGCCGTGGTACTTAATAATTTCTTTGAATGACCTTTACCAACATCAAGTACCAGAAGTAGTAAAATAAATCACTTCCCACATAGCCCAAAGTAAATCCTAAAGATAACTTTTAGATCACGTTATCTTATATGATATATCGCTGTTTTATGATCTCTATGCGACCTCACAAAATTGATCTCTCATCAACATTATAGTCCGTCAGCCCGCTGCCAAAAAGTGTATTGATAGTACCTATAACGTGCTCTCTAGGCAATTTTTATTACTTCCTGTTTAGCCGGAAATGACATCAACATCCTTATTTTAAATGAAATACCCCGTATATTTTATAAGATTTTGATTCTACATAAAATTCTGAATACAACCATGTATACTAAGCTACTTTTTCGTTGTGGATTTCTAAGTAAAATAATAATTAAAATATTACAGAAACAAAACGAATCATTTAGCTGAGCCGCATAGTAGTCCATGAGCCAAACCCGAAAATGAGCTAAATTGGTACCACCTGGGGTGGCAAATGCTGACTATGATTTTTTTGTTCAGTTTTATGTGTAGACCAAGAATAAATGTGATAGCAATGTCTAAATAGTAGCTTTGTGGCACAAAATAACGATTTTTATAGTAAATAGTGATTTTTCATCATCAAATTATAAAAAGGTACCAATCAAGGTGGCACATGCTATCAATGTTTTTATTTTTCAGTTTTGTGTTTAGATTAAGAAAATATATGATAGCACGGACTATGGAGTAGCTTTTTGCAGAAAAAAACAATTAAAAAAAAGAAAGAAATTTTAGTATTTTTAAATTTTTGTGTGTTTAATCAACTCTAATTTCTAAACGGATAAAGATATCGACTTCCGGTTTGCAGCGTTGGATTCCTCAGTAAATTTTGCGTAAGATACATTATATTAAATTTTTTGTTAGGCTTTTGATAACCCAAAATTTAATTATTATCTTCAAGTGATAATTTCAAAATTTAAGAATTTAAAATATTTTTTGTGTTCTTATCAACTCTACTTTCTGAACAGAGAAAGATATCGACTTCCGGTTTGCGGCGTTGGATTCCTCAGTAAATTTTACGTAAGATACATTATATTAAATTTTTTGTAAGGCCCTTTTGATAATCCAAAATTTAATTATTATCTTCAAGTAAAAATTGCAAAATTTCAGAATTTTAAATATTTTTTGTGTTTAATCAACTCTACTTTCTGAAAGAATAACGATATCGACTTCCGGTCTGCGGCGTTGGATGCTTTAGTAAATTTTACGTAAGATACATTATATTTAATTTTTTTGTAAGGCCCTTGATAACCCAAAATTTAAATATTATCTTCAAGTGAAAATTGCAAAATTTAAGAGTTTTAAATATTTTTTTGTGTTTAATCAACTCTACTTTCTGAACGGATAAAGATATCGACTTCCGGTTTGCGGAGTTGGATTCTTTAGTAAATTTTACGTAAGATACATTATATTAAATTTTTTGTAAGGTCCTTGATAACCCAAAATTTAATTGTTATCTTCAAGTGAAAATTGCAAAATTTAAGAATTTTAAATATTTTCTTGTGTTTAATCAACTCTACTTTCTGAACGGGTAAAGATATCGACTTCCGGTTTGCGGATTTGGATTCCTTAGTAAATTTTACGTAACATACATTATATTGAATTTTTTGTAAGGCCCTTGATAAACCAAAATTTAAATATTAACTTCAAGTAAAAATTGAAAATTTAATAATTTTAAATATTTTCTTGTGTTTAATCAACACTACTTTCTGAATGGGTAAAGATATCGACTTCCGGTTTGCGGATTTGGATTCCTTAGTAAATTTTACGTAAGATACATTATATTTATTTTTTTTGTAAGGCCCTTGATAACCCAAAATTTAAATATTATCTTCAAGTGAAAATTGCAAAATTTAAGAATTTTAAATATTTTTGTGTGTTTAATCATCTCTACTTTCTGAACGGAGAAAGATATCGACTTCCGGTTTGCAGCGTTGGATTCCTCAGTAAATTTTGCTTACGATACATAATATTAAATTTTTTGTTAGGCCCGTGATAACCCAAAAGTAAAATAAACAAAAGAAACTTTTAAAATTCTAAAATTTTACAATTTTCTTTCGGAGAAAATAATTAAATTTCGGATTATTAGAGGTGTTTAAAAAAATAGTACAATGTATCTTACATAAAAATGTCCAAGGAATCCAATGCTGCAAACCGGAAGTCGATATTTTTATCCGTTGAGAAAGTAGAGTTGGTTGAACACAAAAAAATTTAAAATTTTTAAATTTTGCAATTTTCACTTGAAGATAATAATTAGATTTTGGGTTATCACCGTCCTAACAAAAAATTTAATATTATGTATCTTACGTAAAATTTACTGAGGAATCCAATGCTGCAAACCGGAAGTCGATATCTCTCTCCGTTCAGAAAGTAGAGATGATTAAACACAAAAAATATTTAAAATTCTGAAATTTCGCAATTTTCCCTTGAAGATAATAATTAAATTTTGGGTTATCAAGGACCTTACAAAAAATTTAATATAATGTATCTTACGTAAAATTTACTAAGGAATCCAAATCCGCAAACCGGAAGTCGATATCTTTACCCGTTCAGAAAGTAGAGTTGATTAAACACAAGAAAATATTTAAAATTCTTAAATTTTGCAATTTTCACTTGAAGATAACAATTAAATTTTGGGTTATCAAGGACCTTACTAAAAATTTAATATAATGTATCTTACGTAAAATTTACTAAAGAATCCAACTCCGCAAACCGGAAGTCGATATCTTTATCCGTTCAGAAAGTAGAGTTGATTAAACACAAAAAAATATTTAAAACTCTTAAATTTTGCAATTTTCACTTGAAGATAATATTTAAATTTTGGGTTATCAAGGGCCTTACAAAAAAATTAAATATAATGTATCTAACGTAAAATTTACTAAAGCATCCAACGCCGCAGACCGGAAGTCGATATCGTTATTCTTTCAGAAAGTAGAGTTGATTAAACACAAAAAATATTTAAAATTCTGAAATTTTGCAATTTTTACTTGAAGATAATAATTAAATTTTGGATTATCAAAAGGGCCTTACAAAAAATTTAATATAATGTATCTTACGTAAAATTTACTGAGGAATCCAACGCCGCAAACCGGAAGTCGATATCTTTCTCTGTTCAGAAAGTAGAGTTGATAAGAACACAAAAATATTTTAAATTCTTAAATTTTGAAATTATCACTTGAAGATAATAATTAAATTTTGGGTTATCAAAAGCCTAACAAAAAATTTAATATAATGTATCTTACGCAAAATTTACTGAGGAATCCAACGCTGCAAACCGGAAGTCGATATCTTTATCCGTTTAGAAATTAGAGTTCATTAAACACACAAAAATTTAAAAATACTAAAATTTCTTTCTTTTTTTTAAAATTGTTTTTTCAGCAAAAAGCTACTCCATAGTCCGTGCTATCATATATTTTCTTGATCTAAACACAAAACTGAAAAATAAAAACATTGATAGCATGTGCCACCTTGATTGGTACCTTTTTATAATTTGATGATGAAAAATCACTATTTACTATAAAAATCGTTATTTTGTGCCATAAAGCTACTACTTAGACATTGCTATCACATTTATTCTTGGTCTACACATAAAACTGAACAAAAAAATCATAGTCAGCATTTGCCACAACAGGTGGTACCAAAAAAGTAATTGGCTCATGGACTATAGGGCAGATTTTCAGCCTGATACTGCACTTTTTGATACAAGCATGAAATTTTGCTCAGAGCTAGACTTAGCTATGGTACCTATGCATTTTAAGATATGGAGGCCAAAAAAATTCCTGCGCAGACAGGAGTTATGACGTCATCAAGATGGCGGCCGCTTCAATTCTGTTTTATTAGTTTAATTCGAGAACCACGTGTCCGATTTTCGATTTCTTTTTTTTAATGAAAAGTTTTTTAATTTTCTTTCAGATAAATATATAGAAGTGTCCAATTTACTAGTAATTAATTAATTATTTGAAAAAATAATCAGAAATTGATATTTTCATTTTTATTTTCGTCATTATTTTTTGTTTATGAATCATATTAATAAAAGCTTCAAGTAAATGTGGTACAGTAGAATCGGGGAGACAGCCGAGGTACGTCATCATTTGGTGAAAAACTTTATAATATTAAAGTAACTGAAACGAAAACAAAAATTGTACCAAATGTACACAAAAATTAATAATGAGTTTTATAAATATGCCTACGTGTTATATTATCATTAAATCAATATAAATTAGTTTATATATATGTATTTAAATTACCGTATATGAATCCGTCAATTTTAATTTTTTTTCTTCGAGTGGTAACACTGAATTATAGTACGTTTATATGCTTGATTTACTGTGTGAGTTTCTGATTTTCTTTTGGCTTCTTTTTTACCAGTTTGGTTTATATCTTTTTTCTTAAATCTGTCTTTTTCAAAACAACATTTCGTGATTGTTGCAACATTGTTGCCACATGCACATCATATTACATTACGATTCAAAGAACTAATGTAAACATGTTCACAGCTGACGTCACATAATTTAGTTACATTTTTTGATGACGTACCTCGGCTGTCTCCCCGATTCTACTGTATGTCATTTTCTATACAATGTGAATTTTGCTCTTTTGTTAAGTCGTAATTTCTCATAGTGTACTATTAAGTTGCGACAGGCAACTTTGTTGCCTCCCACCGTTGTTATTTGCCAAAATATAATTTTTTTTTCGTGAAAAGTATTCAAATATTTTGTGTTTATTGTGTTTAATGAGCTGTAACTTCTGAACGGATAAAGTTATCGACATCCGGTTTCTTGCATTAAATTCTACGAACATTTCTCCATAAGATGCAGTATTTTAAAATCTTCTTTGGGTATTCAAGACAAAATAGGTAGGTACCAAAGGTTTTTTCCAAGAGAAAATTGGGAATTTTTTTATTTATTATAAAAACATTTGATATTTTGGCGCAATGAACACCTAAATTTTTTTAGAATAATGTATCTTATGGAGAAATGGTCGTAGAATTTAATAAAAGCAACCGGAAGTCAATTTTTTAATCCGTTCAAAAGTTACAGCTCATTGAACACAATAAATATTAAAAATTTCTCAATTTTCTCTTGAAAAAAACATTTGGTATTTTGTCTTAAGAGGCGCGTTTGGAAAATACCGAACTCCCGAACGTAAGTCGTCATTTCAAAGTGAGACGGGTTCAGGTGACGTCAAACCCTTCTTTTTGCAGTCAATCGAACAAAAAATGTAGGTAAAGAAAATTAAGCATAGAATTTACTGGCTAACTAAAGAATCTACAATTTCTACAGCGAAAACATAGCATCGTTGTCCCATCTGTAGCAATAGAAGGTGAAATAGGGGTATAGGATAAAAAAAGGGAAGGAAGTTTATTTAAAGGAAAAGGGGTAAACCAGTCGTGGCTTGAATTAGGAAGGGATGAATTAGGGAGCGGCATTAATCATGACATACGAAAACGTTAACTCACTTTTTAAAATTATATTTACTTTAAAACTCAAAAACTCCGAATAAACACGAATACAAACAATAAATGGCTAAAAGTAAAGAACTTATAAAACTTATACTTATACGTTTCCACTAACTTATAATACGAATTTCTACAAAAATAGACTTAAATTTACGCATAAAGCGTAATGTCTGCATAATATTGAGAATTCTTTGAACGTCTTCTAATACTAAGTTATGATTCTTTAAAAAGCAAGTTTCTCGGTATAAACGGGGTAGGAAATTCAAATGTTATTAGTGCAATTGAAAGTGGAAGCCTCGACGAATAAAATGAAATTTGTATCTTTACAAAATGATGTTCTTTAACGAAGTTATACCACATTCATTCTGTAGCGGCAAATTTATTACGTCATTCGCAATGTAGCGCCTACTATACAGAAAATTCTCAAGTCTTTCGAATATTAAACGGCTGGTGCCTACACGGTGCTACTTATGAAAAATTTTCAAAGGCCATTTTGATAGCAAATTTCCTCAGCTTTCGTCCTGTCAAAACTGTTTTCCAAAATGTTCGATAGTTTTCGAGAAAAATGCGTTACAAGAAAATTTTGAGTTTCAACTGAAAATTTTTGTGGGAAGCGGAGCATACCGAGGTGGAGCGAATTTTTTTTTGTTTCTGTATGTTCTTAACTACTCACATGCCAAATTTAATTTGGTTATGTATTAGTCTTGGGTTTCAGTTAATTTTTGCCTCTCCTGACTGGACTATAAATAGTTCAGAAACTAAATACTCGCAGCCAATGAAAACGAAAAATGGCGATTCTGTATAAACAACTACAGAACTTTACACGACAATCCTACCGACTGCGCCAATGTAGCAAAAGTGGGAGTGAAATAGGGGTTATAATAAAAAGAAAGGAATTTTATTTAAGGATAGGGGTTAACCAGTCGTGGCTTGAATTGGGAAGGGATGAATTAGGGAGCAGCATTAATCATGACATAGAAGAACTAAAGAGCACTTTTTCTTAAAAATATATTTAATTAAACACAAAAACTCAAATAAACACGAATATAAAGTAATAAATGATTAAAGAACTTATACGTTTCCACTAAACTTATATATGAATTTATATTAAATAATACTTAAAATTACGCTCAAAAGCGTAATGTCCGTAGCAACGGGCTACATCTTGGACTTATCTCGAGCTCTGCTGTCAAAGAACTATCTGCAGACACCCAAAAATCTATGGAAAGTCTGGCCTAAAGGGTACAGGGGGATGCAGATGACCTCTGAACTTTTGTATTTAAAAATAACTTAAGATAACAAAAATACAGAGCGTAGCATATGCAAGTCATCTTGCTACACATCATATCTCATTTAATTTATAATACAGTCGAATAAAAAAAAACTTCTTGTTAACAAAGGTTCAATTTATGTCCCTCTGTTTTCAGAAATTAAAAAGCTTTTTGTTCACCAGAAAAAAAATCTTAAAATTAGAGAAAAATGGCTGATTTCAAAGTCATTTTTTTCCAAAATCATAAGTTAAAGAAGAAAAATGAAAACAGAGAGACCTTCTAACATCTTTTGGTGACATGTTCACATGTTGTAAATAAAGGAAAAATCTCTAAATACCAAATGATCATGGGACGCGTACGCCTCTGTTTAAAAAAAAATTAACTACCAGACGGTCCCTTAATTAATACCCAAAAAAGATTTTAAAATACTGCATCTTATGGAGAAATGTTCATAGAATTTAATGCAAGAAACTACCAGACGGTCTCTTAATTAACACCCAAAAAAGATTTTAAAATACTGCATCTTATGGAGAAATGTTCATAGAATTTAATGCAAGAAACCGGATGTCGATCACTTTATCCGTTCAGAAGTTACAGCTCATTAAACACAATAAACACAAAATATTTGAATACTTCTCTCGAAAAAAAATTGATATTTTGGCTTAATGAACGCCCTAAAAAGTTTTTAAAATAACGTATTTTATAGAGAAATGATCGGTGAAATTTAATAAAAGAAACCGGAAGACAATATTTTTATTCATTCAGAAGTTACAGTTAATTAAACACAAAATAATAATAAACAAAAATAACAAAATATTACAGGAACAGTTTTTTTTTTCATATTCGTTAGCCTTTTGAAAAGAGTGGTGCCGGGATAAGAAATGCAGTAAGGGTGTAAAATTAATATGGCATTGTTAAAATCTTTGATATTTGTCAATTTCGGTTCGGCAACGCCACAACGCGACGGTGAAGGGTAACAAAGTTCCCTGTCGGAACATATTAGTGCGCGAACAAAAAATATAGCGAAAATAATAATGAAAATATCAATTTCTGATCTTATTTCTTTAAATAATCAATTACTTACCAGTAAATTTGACACTTCTATATATTTATGTGAAAGAATATTTAAAGATCTTTCATTTCAAAAAAAGAATTCAAAAATCGTACACGTGGTTCTCGAATTAAATTAATAAAACCGATATGAAGCGGCCGCCATCTTGATGACGTCATAACTTCTGTCTGCGGAAGAATTTTTTTGACCTCCATATCTTACCATATGTAAGTCTAGCTCTGAATAAAATTTCATGCTTGTATCAAAATGTGCAGTATAAATTCCCTATGCGGCTCAGCTAATTCCTATAGTTAGCTATGAAATAAATGATAGAAAACAGAAATTATACAAAGAGTTTTATTTTGATTCATAGTACGGGCGGTTCGAGGAAAGTCACTGCAAAATGTGATAAGAAGGTGCCACTTTGCATACATGTTAAGGACATCCTAATTAGTGATTTAAGATCGGGAGACACGCTGACAGACCTGGCAGGACGCCATTGTTCAAGATGGCGTATAAAAACAAAAAACGCTTATTTCTCAACTTCTAGTTGATAGATTTTCAAAACAAAATTTTTAACTGAAAGCTCTTAATGGGTACTTAATTTTTGTTTTTAACAATTTTTGTCATAAGTCTCTTTGTTTTGCTGAAAATAATAAAATAATTTTTTAGGGAAAAATTTACATTTATTTAAATTTAAATTTATGATTAAAATAATTAAAAAGTTAAATAGTAATTAATATATTAATATAAGTAGCTAATCAGAACTCATGTTCATTAATTATGAGAAATAACAAAAAAAGAATTGCTGTAAACAACTGTTTTGCTCTTAATTATAGCAAACAAAATTCGGTATTATTATTAAATTTAAATATAATTAAATCGTGTATTTTATAAATAAGATATATCTTCATCATCGGGATTTACGCATCGATTTTTGCAAGTTATTTGACAATTTGTACAAAGAAGAGTACAGGGTAATCCAGCATTTTTACAAGAACACCTTGAGGTACATGTAGTTTTACAGATGCTTCTCTACATGCTTCCCAGATATATAGGTGGCAAAGAAGACCATGTAAGATTACTTTGCGAATTTTCTTTATGCCTACCTCAGAATTCTGCTGAAGGAATCTCTGCATTTTTTATGCATGATTGTCCCCAAATATAGCCAGCTTGATACCATGCACGAAGAATGTGCTCATATTATGTAGTCGCTTATGTTAGCGGTAAACTATATAAACTACGGTCTTTACAAGTAAACAAAAGTTTCCTTGTTTGGGTTAGCGAAAGTTCTGCACATCTTGTTCCTCCATACAAAATTGTAACAAACGTCTCTAGCAGATTTACTACATTATCTAATATGTCTTGCTTTTCAGTAGGATGAGAAAGGCTTATATTAACACTTTTATTGTGTTTTAAAAATTGATGTTGAAGTTACCCGTCTTTTAATTATTGTGCTTTTAACGTATTACTTTATTTATTTTTTTAATAAATAACTTTTTTTAAATTTGTATTTAATGATGTCTTGCAATTATTTAAGTGTAGAATTGTTATTTTTTATGTGTATGTAACCGTCTCAAAGCCCTGAAGAAGACTATTGTATAGTCGAAACGTCGGCAATTGAGTAATAAATAAAAAATATATAAGACTGATTCCCGACCATTTTTTGTCAACCATTAACAATTTAAACTCGTGAGACTTACAACACACGAGTGAATACGGTGTGGACATAGTGGTGGGAGTAAAATTAGACGTGTGGATTTTAGGTGGCGTGGAATTGGGCGGCGTGAAATTAGGCGGCGTGGGATTAGGTGGCGTGGTATTAGGCGGCGTGGAATTAGGCGTTATGGTATTACCCGGGTTGGACATTATGCGTTGTGGAATTAGACGTTGTGGTATTAGGCGTTGTGGTATTAGGCGGAATGGTTTGTCGTAGTCAACTTCTATTGTGTTGGGGGTAAAATTAGACGTTATAGATTTTAGGCGGCGTGGAATTAGGCCACGTGGGTTTTAGGCGGCGTGGTTTTAGGCCGCCCGGCATGCACTCATCTTCTTTATAAAATACACGATTTAATTCTATTTAAATTTAATAATAATACCGAATCAAATCATTAATAAAAGTTGTCGTTCCTATGGTCGAGCCCTTTTAAAAAATTAATATGTGTCATTTTGATTTCATTTGCTATAATTAAGAGCAAAACAATTTTGTTTACAGCAATTCTTTTTTTGTTATGTCTTATAATTATATAACCTTAGTTTTGATTAGCTACTTATATTAATATATTAATTACTATTTAAAATTATTTTATTATTATTTTCAGCAAAACGAAGAGACTTATGAAAAAATGGTTAGAAACAAAAATTAAGTACCCATTAAGAGCTTTCAGTTAAAAAATTTTTTTTGAAAATCTATCAACCAGAAGTCGAGATATAAGCGTTTTTTGTTTTTATCCGCCATCTTGAATAATGGCGTACTGCCAGGTATGTCAGCGTGTCTACCGATCTTATAGTCCAGTCATGAGAGGTTTTGACTGAAGACTAATACATAACCAAATGAAATTTGGCATGTGAGTAGTTAAGACCATACAGAAACAAAAAAAAATTCGCTCCACCTGGGTATGCTCCGCTTCCCACAAAAATTTTCAGTTGAAACTCAAAATTTTCTTGTAACGCATTTTCCTCGAAAATTATCAAAGATTTTGGAAAACTGTTTTGACAGGATGAAAGTTGAGGAAATTTGCTATAAAAATGGTCTTTGAAATTTTTTCATAAGTAGCACCGTGTAGGCTTCAGCCGTTTAATATTCGAATGACTTGAGAATTTTCTGTATAGTAGGCGCTACATTGAGAATGACGTAAAACATTCGCCGCTACAGAATGAATTAGTCCAGTCATTTTAGCAATAAAATGGGGTCAACCTCGGAATGAGAGATAATAAGCTGGAAACTCGTATACACCTTAATTTTGGCGTTCTAAAAGTTGTCTCAAAAGTCTCATAAAATCTCGTGTCTGCGTCATAAGTTATTCGAGGTCAAAGGTCACAAAACTCGGTTTTTCGAGATTATCTAGGTTTCTATAGCTCCAATGAAGTTAATCTATTATAAAAATTGTAGAGAATAAAATTTCCTACAACTTTGATATTAAAAAAAATTTTCTCCGATCAATAGTTCAAAAGTTACGGCCGAAAGAAAAAGGAACGCTTTTAAAAAATTTAATTATGGCATTATTTTATGTCATAATCTACAAAAACGACTGTAACTTTTCAACACATTAAAATATTGATTTCCGGTCTGAAGCATTCAATTCTTAAGACTATTTTCTATCTACAATACAATTTTTAAAGTTTTGGAGATTACAAGTTTAGCCAAAATTTAAACAAAAAAAATAATTATTTTTTTGTATTTTCTTAAATTATTGTGTTTAATCAGCTCTAGTTTCTGAATGAATCAAGATATCAACTTTCGGTTTTCAGCATTGAATTCCTGAGACTTTTTGCTATAAGGTATATTATTTCAAAAATGGTTAAAAAAACTTTGGTAACCTGAAATTTAAAGTTTTTCTCCGAGAGAATATAGTGAAATTTTAGTTTTGTTATAAATTACTTTAAATTTTAGGTCATCACATACCTTTAAAAGATATAAAAATATTGTTTCTTATAGAAAAACGTCACAGAAATCCAATGCTGGAATCCGGAAGTCGATACCTTAATTAGTTCAGAAATTAGAGCTGATTAAATACAATAATTTATAACAAAATTAAAATTTCACTAAATTCTCTCGGAGAAAAAAAATTTCAGGTCAACAAAGTACTTTAAACCATTTTTGAAATAATGTACCTTATAGAAAAAAGTCTCAGGAATTCAATGCTGAAAACCGAAAGTTGATATCTTAATTCATTCAGAAATTAGAGCTGATTAAACACAATAATTTAAGAAAATACAAAAAAATAATTATTTTTTTTGTTTAAATTTTGGCTAAACTTGTAATCTCCTAAATTTTGAAAATTGTATTGTAGATAGAAAATAGTCTTAAGAATTGAATGCTTCAGACCGGAAATCAATATTTTAATGTGTTGAAAAGTTACAGTCGTTTTTGTAGATTATGACATAAAATAATGCCATAATTAAATTTTTAAAAAGCGTTCCTTTTTCTTTCGGCCGTACTTTTGAACTATTGATCGGAGAAAATTTTGTTTAATATCAAAGTTGTAGGAAATTTTATTCTCTACAATTTTTATAATAGGTTAACTTCATTGGAGCTATAGAAACCTAGATAATCTCGAAAAACCGAGTTTTGTGACCTTTGACCTCGAATAACTTATGACGCAGACACGAGATTTTATGAGACTTTTGAGACAACTTTTAGAACGCCAAAATTAAGGTGTATACGAGTTTCCAGCTTATTATCTCTCATTCCGAGGTGAAACTCTAATTTGACTGGACTAAATATGGTATAACTTCGTTAAAGAACATCATTTTGTAAAGATAAAAATTGCATTTTATTCGTCGAGGCTTCCACTTTCAATTGCACGAATAACATTTGAATTTCCGACCCCGTTTATACCGAGAAACTTGCTTTTTAAAGAATCATAACTCAGTATTAGAAGACGTTCAAAGAATTCTCAATATTTTCAATATCTATGAATGAAATTGTAAACTGGTAGAGAATTATCTTCATCAAATCATCCCCAATCACATGCAACTATTTGGAGGGTTGTGTGTTGTACGTCCGAAAAAAAAACTGGTTTTCGCTATATCATAGATTTATTTATTTATCGCGGGTACGAGCATTTTTGAAAATAGGCCACTTTTTGGCCCCGTAAATTGATTTTTAATGAGCTTATCGTTAAGTACAAATCCTAATCCACAAGATTCTGTAATATGTTTCATTAATTGTACTACTACGTACATGTAACAAATGTTTTCCTAAAAAAAGATCATAACCTATAAATAAAGAAGGTAGCGAAAACCAGTTTTTTTTTCGGACGTACAACACACAACCCTCCAAATAGTTGCATATGATTGGGGATGATTTGGTGAAGATAATCCTCTACGAGTTTACAATTTCATTCATAGATATTGAAAATATTGAGAATTCTTCGAACGTCTGCTAATACTGAGTTATGATTCTTTAAAAAGCAAGTTTCTCGGTATAAACGGGGTCGGAAATTCAAATGTTATTAGTGTAATTGAAAGTGGAAGCCTCGACGAATAAAATGCAATTTTTATCTTTACAAAATGATGTTCTTTAACGAAGTTATACCATATTCATTCTGTAGCGGCGAATGTTTTACGTCATTCTCAATGTAGCGCCTACTATACAGAAAATTCTCAAGTCATTCGAATATTAAACGGCTGAAGCCTACACGGTGCTACTTATGAAAAATTTTTAAAGACCATTTTGATAGCAAATTTCCTCAGCTTTCATCCTGTCAAAACAGTTTTCCAAAATCTTTGATAGTTTTCGAGGAAAATGCGTTACAAGAAAATTTTGAGTTTCAACTGAAAATTTTTGTGGGAAGCGGAGCATACCGAGGTGGAGCGAATTTTTTTTTTGTTTCTGTATGTTCTTAACTACCCACATGCCAAATTTCATTTGGTTATGTATTAGTCTTGGGTTTCAGTTAATTTTTGACTCTCCTGACTGGACTATTAAATCACTATATAATAGGGTACTTAACATTTTTTTATATTGCAGAAATTTTTATTTTTGTACAATATTTGACTTATAAGAAGATAATTAATGTAAAAAAAATCAACAATTATGTTACCAATGTTTATAAAAATTGATTTAAAATTTACATGCTTCAAAGCAACCCCTCTAATGTGACGTCACGTGTGCTAGCCATAAGCCGCAGGTGTGTTGATGTTTTATTTAGGAGAGATGTTAATGTCAAAGTGACAGCGATTTTAAAGTTTATTTTATTTCTTACCTAAAACTACTCTTTGCACAAACAATATGTTGTAAAATTAATACTTATATCGCTTATATCTCAAAATAAAGACAAAACACGCAGAGGTTCTATTTTGATATCTTCAAAATTTCAAAATTGTCACTGTCAACACAATCACAACAAAAACAAACTTCCCCTTTGCCCGATAGACATACGTAGCAAAAAAGTATAGCTGTCTTCTTCTAACACTACGACGGCACGTAGAAACTTAACCCAAACATACGAAGCACACGTGACGTCACATAGAGCGCAAAAAAAATACCTGAATTTTCAATAATTTTTTTCTCCTGTAATAATAAAATTTATGCAAAATAAAAAAATACGTCAAACTTAGATTCAAAAATAGTTTAACATATAAAAAAATCAGTATAGGTGTTAAGTACCATATTAGGGTGTCCTTAACATGTATGCAAAGTGGCACCTTCTTATCACATTTTGCAGTGAGTACATACTTTTTGCCTCGAACCGCCCGTACTATCAAGAAAATGGAGGCCATTTTGAAAAGTTACTATAAATAATATAATTGAATTGCAATTTCTGACACTGACACTAAAGCTAAGTTTCCATCTATGCGTTTCATCCGTAACTGCGCGGACACAATCGCACGCGTACGTACCTATGTAAAAACGGACGTTCGTATATACATACTGAACGTTTCATCCGTTTTGACGTTTAATGTCAACTAAATTAATTTATTTTATCTCATTATTATTCAGATTTATAATATAACAAATCATAAAATTCCTTCAAAACATGGAATTTTATATGTAGAATTTACATAAATACACTGTACTGTCAAAAAAACGACGTGGTACTGAAACGTATCCGTTCTACTAGTCCGGCGGTTATAGGAAAGAACTATGCATTTTGTGATTAAAGCATGAAAATTTGCACACATATCAATGAAACCATTCTCTTTCATATAAGAAGTGGTGCCAAAGTGGTGCGTGCTGCAGACGGCCGCCATTTTGAAAAAATGGTTGCCATTTTTAGTTTTTACCTCTCGCCTCATATTCTATAAGAGAGGTATTGTAATGGGTCAAAATTTTCGAGTATGAGTTTTTGGTGGATAAGCACGTTTCAGGGTCTCTACAATACGAATTTACTATTTTCACGATGATGTCTGTGTGTGTGTATGTGTGTTTGTATGTATGTATGGACTGACGATTTTTCGTCCACGATAACTGAAAAAGTATCAAACCTTTAATAACCAAAATTCATAGTTAAGGTTTTAATAAGTATCTTAACACCGGATAACATTTTGGTAGAAATCCGCAAACCGGAAGTAGTACTTTTTGAAGCTTGATAAAGTTTTCCTTAAATATATTGGTACATTATTTATTTATGACAATTTTTGCAATTAAAAATAAAAGAAAATATAATTATCTATGGGTACAGTTAATTATAAATACAATTTACTGAATCTGGTAGTATTTAACAATAAAATAAAGTACAATTAATTTTCTATCTTGTTGTCCATGATATGAAATTTGTTTCTACATCAAATTTGAATTATTCTGACAGTGACAGTACAGTTGATATATTTTGCTTGCACCTTGGTTTACATTATCGTTGACATATTACATGAACATGAAACTATTAAAATGTAAGTAAAACTATTTATTAGATTAGTCTTGAGATTAGTAGAATAAACAGAATTAGGCGAGAGGTCGTGTACTGGCCACAGCAGATTTTTTGCATTTATCTCATGAACGATCAATATTACGAGAAATCTTATTTAATGAAAATTGTAGAGCACAAAATTCAAATTCAAATTCAAAACGGTATATCTATTTTTTATGTAGGTGGTACAGCTTTCGAGAAAATCGTGAAAATATATATATATATATATATATATATATATATATATATATATATATATATATATATATATATATATATATATATGAGCAATATCTAGCCATTTCAGGTTAGACCGCAATTTTGCCTTTTCAAACAAAAACAGCTGTTATTTTTTAATGAATCAAGATATCGACTTCCGGTCTTCAACAATCGATTACTTATATAAATTTTTATTATACATATAATTTTCAACTCTTCCGGGAGCACTAGTTCGGCCACAATTCAAACATAACATTTTCGAGACAATAGTGAAATTTTTGTATTTTTTGTGTTTATTGAATTGTCATTTCTGAACGAATTAAAATATTGACTTGCGGTTTGCTGCACTAGATTCTTCAAATCATTCTGTACAAGATAGTTTGTATTAATTTTTTATTTAAGTCTTTGTTAAAACGATATTTAAAGACTTTTTCCTCGAGAAAATAGAAAAATTTTAGTGTTATTATTATTTATTATCTTTGATCAGCTATAGTACCTGAACGGATCTAAATACTGACTTGAAACGTGCAGCATTCGATTCCTTAAAGATTTTTGTATTAGAAGCATGCTTATATTAAAAAAAATTCTTATGTTTGCTCGCAATTAAAAGATATTCTTTCTAAGAAATCGAAGAAATTTTACTATAATTTTTTTATAGTAAATTTATTTAACTGTAATTTCATTTAAAATGAAAATATCGACTTACGGACTCCAGATTCGGAATCCGGGTACATTTTTCTATAAAATGCATTATTTTAGAATTTTTTACGGATTTTGATTTGGCTGCAATTAAATGATTTTGTTAGAGAGAACAAAACAAAAGTTCAGTCAGTAAATTAAATACAATCAACTTAAATTAATTACATTATTTAAAAAACTTTTTGAAACTTTGGTTTAGCCGCAACGCCGCAAGTAACTGATTTTGTCTGAGAGAAAATTTGACGCTTCATTTAAAAACATAAGTTTTTGGTTCAGTTCATACTGCTAGAGAATTTAGAAAAAATGAAAATCATTTAAGTTGATTGTATTTAATTTACTGACTGAACTTTTGTTTTGTTCTCTCTAACAAAATCATTTAATTCCAGCCAAATAAAAGTCCGTAAAAAATTCTAAAATAATGCATTTTATAGAAAAATGCACCCGGATTCCGAATCTGCAGTCCGTAAGTCGATATTTTCATTTTAAATGAAATTACAGTTAAATAAATTTACTATAGAAAAATAACAGTAAAATTTCTTCGATTTCTTAGAAAGAATATCTTTTAATTGCGAGTAAACATAAGAAATTTTTTTAAATATAAGCATGCTTCTAATACAAAAATCTTTAAGGAATCGAATGCTGCAAGTTTCAAGTCAGTATTTAGATCCGTTCAGGTACTATAGCTGATCAAAGATAATAAATAATAATAACAATAAAAATTTTCTATTTTCTCGAGGAAAATGTCTTTAAATGTCGTTTTAACAAAGACTTCAATAAAAAATTAATACAAAGTATCTTGTACAGAATTATTTGAAGAATCTTGTGCAGCAAACCGCAAGTCAATATTTTAATTCGTTCAGAAATGACAATTCAATAAACACAAAAAATACAAAAATTTCACTATTGTCTCGAAAATGTTATGTTTGAATTGTGGCCGAACTAGTGCTCCCGGAAGAGTTGAAAATTATATGTATAATAAAAATTTATATAAGTAATCGATTGTTGAAGACCGGAAGTCGATATCTTGATTCATTAAAAAATAACAGCTGTTTTTGTTTGAAAAGGCAAAATTGCGGTCTAACCTGAAATGGCTAGATATTGCTCATATATATATATATATATATATATATATATATATATATATATATATATATATATATATATATATATATATATATATATATATATATATATATATATATATTTTCACGATTTTCTCGAAAGCTGTACCACCTACATAAAAAATAGATATACCGTTTTGAATTTGAATTTGAATTTTGTGCTCTACAATTTTCATTAAATAAGATTTCTCGTAATATTGATCGTTCATGAGATAAATGCAAAAAACTAAAAATGGCAACCATTTTTTCAAAATGGCGGCCGTCTGCAGCACGCACCACTTTGGCACCACTTCTTATATGAAAGAGAATGGTTTCATTGATATGTGTGCAAATTTTCATGCTTTAATCACAAAATGCATAGTTCTTTCCTATAACCGCCGGACTAGTAGAACGGATACGTTTCAGTACCACGTCGTTTTTTTGACAGTACAGTGTATTTATGTAAATTCTACATATAAAATTCCATGTTTTGAAGGAATTTTATGATTTGTTATATTATAAATCTGAATAATAATGAGATAAAATAAATTAATTTAGTTGACATTAAACGTCAAAACGGATGAAACGTTCAGTATGTATATACGAACGTCCGTTTTTACATAGGTACGTACGCGTGCGATTGTGTCCGCGCAGTTACGGATGAAACGCATAGATGGAAACTTAGCTTTAGTGTCAGTGTCAGAAATTGCAATTCAATTATATTATTTATAGTAACTTTTCAAAATGGCCTCCATTTTCTTGATAGTACGGGCGGTTCGAGGCAAAAAGTATGTACTCACTGCAAAATGTGATAAGAAGGTGCCACTTTGCATACATGTTAAGGACACCCTAATATGGTACTTAACACCTATGCTGATTTTTTTATATGTTAAACTATTTTTGAATCTAAGTTTGACGTATTTTTTTATTTTGCATAAATTTTATTATTACAGGAGAAAAAAATTATTGAAAATTCAGGTATTTTTTTGCGCTCTATGTGACGTCACGTGTGCTTCGTATGTTTGGGTTAAGTTTCTACGTGCCGTCGTAGTGTTAGAAGAAGACAGCTATACTTTTTTGCTACGTATGTCTATCGGGCAAAGGGGAAGTTTGTTTTTGTTGTGATTGTGTTGACAGTGACAATTTTGAAATTTTGAAGATATCAAAATAGAACCTCTGCGTGTTTTGTCTTTATTTTGAGATATAAGCGATATAAGTATTAATTTTACAACATATTGTTTGTGCAAAGAGTAGTTTTAGGTAAGAAATAAAATAAACTTTAAAATCGCTGTCACTTTGACATTAACATCTCTCCCAAATAAAACATCAACACACCTGCGGCTTATGGCTAGCACACGTGACGTCACATTATTTATATATATATATATATATATATATATATATATATATATATATATATATATATATATATATATATATATATATATATATATATTTTCACGATTTTCTCGAAAGCTGTACTACCTACATAAAAAATAGATATACCGTTTTCTAGAGAATTTTGTGCTCTACAATTTTCATTCAATAAGATTTCTCGTAATATTGATCGTTCATGAGATAAATGCAAAAAACTAAAAATGGTAACCATTTTTTCAAAATGGCGGCCGTCTGCAGCACGCACCACTTTGGCACCACTTCTTATATGAAAGAGAATGGTTTCATTGATATGTGTGCAAATTTTCATGCTTTAATCATAAAATGCATAGTTGATATGAAATTTGTCCTATAACCGCCGGACTATACAGATCGAGTAGAATGTAGACGAACTCGGTCCGTCGTTGATCCGTAACTGTCTTGATTTTGACGAATATAAATTTTTTAGCGAATCAGATTGTATTCAGAATTTTATGTAGAATTAAAACTGCCAAAACCCTAGAGAGCATACGTTATGGTTATACTATCATTACACTTTTTGGCAGCGGGCTGATGGACTATTAGTACTTTTATGATAACCATACAACCTCCCAAAATGGATCTCTCTTCGAAATACATTTTTACGATATCCCTTTTGTGATCAATTTAGAACATCAAGAGGATATTATACCAAATGCAACTTTAAGTGACATGCTTTATTTAAACTTCCCGTGATATGGTTTCAGTAATGTTAAAAATATGACGTCTCTGTAATGTTTGTGGTATGTAATAATGTCATGTCACATGTCACAAATACGATCTCAATGAGATAAACAAACTATAACATCGTATGTATGAAACATGTTTAGTGGATAGTGGGTGTACACAAAATTATAATGTTAATACTTAGGTACATAATTAAAATTAGTGTTAATTTTAAATTTTAAAAACAACTCAAATAGGTACCAAAGTGTATGATTTTTATATTTCAGTTAATCTCTGCAACAAAGTATTTTCGCCAACAATCGCATCCTGCCTAAAAATCTCAAAATTTCTGTACCATAGTTACAATCTTCCACTGCTTGTGTCAGATTTATACATCAAATACAACTTCAGCTGCGAGTTAATCATCGCCCATTTACTTCTACCACTTCTGGCTCTTGTTCCTTGTGGATCATCAAACCCAGCTCCAGTGGACAGAACAATACTCCAGTTCAAGAAGTTCGAGCCCCAAAGTAAAGTGAAGGATATGCTTGATTTTGTATCATTTTGTTCTGTGGTGTCACTGATGATTGTATCGTGCTTTGGAAATAATTATTTTGGAATTATGGCAGCATTTGTTTACGCTGTGACACATTTTGTTATAACGGAAGAAGGTTATATAGATGCGATGAAAATGCCGGCGGAACCAATTTATATTTCTGGAATGGGAGTGTTTTGTTTATTGGGAGTAAGGGCTATGATGCTTCAGTAAAGATTGTTTAATTTAAAGTATAGCTACATATTTATATTGTGCTTGTATTTATGTATTATTCTTTGTACTCTATATATATTTGAAGAAATGTTTACTGTCTATGTATAATTGTATCTACCATTATTATACTGTGTATTTTATTTTAGGCTTTAGGGCAACGATTTTAAATCTTAATGACATAAAATTAATCGACAATTTAAAAAACAAATGAGACAAAATGGAACGATTTTTATCATTTTTTCGCCAACCGTCCGTATTTGATGCTATTAGCCATTGTTTTTATAAAAAAGGCATATATAGCAATAATTGCACAAAAATTAAATTCCTTCTCGGATTATAGCCCAGTCAATCTAGGTTTTAACCCAACACGAAAATGTGTGAAGCTAAAAATTTGTATACATTATGTTCTATTGGCTAGGCATATTAGGATTCTCAGAGGAAAGTTTTGATATAGTTTTGATTTTTTCACCCTTTATGTTTTTTGGGTCACTGAACACAAACTTGAAGTTTGCGGGCAAAAATTTTGCCCGGAACTTTGTTTTTTTGGCACTTTTTGACCAAATTTTGGCACTTTTTTCAGTTTTTGGCCTATATCTCAAAAAGGAAGCGTTTTTTCGACAAGACCATTCTATACAAAATTAAAGTAGACAAAATTTCCTACACTTGTCATATATAACGTTTTTTTCCAAGAATAACCGTTTCGCCGCTTGAGCGCGCCCAAAAGGGGCCATATTTCCATATCTAGTGAAATTAAAGAAATTTTAGTATTTTAAAATTTTTGTGTGTTTAATCACGTCTAATTTCTAACCGGATAAAGATATTGACTTCCGGTTTGCGGCGTTGGATTCCTTAGTATATTTTACGTTAGATACATTATATTAATTTTTTTATAAGGCCTTTGATAACCCAAAATTTAATTATTACCTTCAAGTGAAAATAGCAACATTTCAGAATTTTAAATATTTTTTGTGTTTAATCAACTCTACTTTCTGAGCGGATAAAGATATTGACTTCCGGTTTGCGGCGTTGGATTCCTTAGTAAATTTTACTTTAGATACATTATATTAAATTTTTTTATGAGGCCTTTGATAACCCAAAATTTAGTTATTACCTTCAAGTGAAAAATTGCAAAATTTCAGATTTTTAAATATTTTTTGTGTTTAATCAACTCTACTTTCTGAGCGCATAAAGATATTGACTTCCGGTTTGCAGCGTTGGATTCCTTAGTAAATTTTACGTTAAATACATTATATTAAATTTTTTATGAGACCTTTGATAACCCAAAATTTAATTATTACCTTCAAGTGAAAATTGCAAAATTTCAGAATTTTAAATATTTTTTGTGTTTAATCAACTCTACTTACTGAACGGATAAAGATATCGACGGTTTGCAGCATTGGCTTCCTTGGACAATTTTATGTAAGATACATTGTACTATTTTTTTAGAGGCCTTTAATAATCTGAAATTTAATTATTTTCTCCTGGAGAAACTTGTAAAATTTTAAAATTTTCTTGTGTTTAATCAACTTTAATTTCCGAATGGATCAAGATATCGACTTCCTGTTTTCGACATTGGATTCCTCAGACATTTTTATGAAAGATACATTGTACTGTATTTTTTTGAAGGAACTTTAATAAGCCGATAATCATTTTCTCCAAGAGAATAAGAATTCTAAAATTTTATAATTTTCTCTTGGAGAAAATCATTAAATTTCGGCTTATAAAAGTAGTCCAGGAACTTTAGCATTTCACTTCGGAAAAATTCCAACCAAGCTGAAAGTTTTGCCCATTTTTCGTCTAAAGTTCCTGGACTAAAGGCCCTTCAAAAATAGTACAATGTATCTTATATAAAAATGCCTGAGAAATCCAATGCCGCAAACCGAAAGTCAATATCTTTATCCGGTTAGAAATTAGAGTTGATTAAACACAGAAGAATTTAAAAATACTAAAATAAAAGAAGTGAAAATCGGTCGCCATTTTCCAAGATGGCGGCCGTAGCACAACATGCATGAATGTTGATTTTTTATATGTTGTTATGTTACTGGGTAGGTACTAGTACTACATATATGCAAAGTATCATCTTTTAGGGAATTACTTCCAGGTATAGGCTAGGCATATTAGCAAAAAAATTGTTTTTTGGGTCTTTGAACACGAATTTGAAGTTTGTGGGCAAAAATTTTGCCTAAAACTTTGTTTCTGAGCACTTTTAAACCAAATTGTTACAACAGTTAAGTATCACAGCAAGGGCGATTTCTGCGTAAACGGTGAATTTCACTAGATATGGAAATATGGCCCCTTTTGGGCGCGCTCTAGCGGCGAAACAGTTAGTCTTGGAAAAAACCTTATACAGGATGAGTCATCGAAATGCCCGTCGTCGATATCTCCCTTGTCGTTAAAAATACAGCATAAAATTATTAACAGAATTATTCGTCTACTCAAGGAGCATAACTTAAAATTATTTTCACATATACAGGATGTTGCATAATGACTTGGCAATAATTGTTCGTTGTTTTTAAAATGAAACACCCTATATATTTTTATATATTTTGATTTGTATTAGATTTACCTATACGAACATATAAATTTCATTTTAGTTTTCCGCGGCGTTGCCAAGTTATTCAATTTTTTCTCTAAAAAAAAGCCGAATACACGTATTGTTTTATAAAGGCGTACTGAAGTTATTTTAATAGTAAAAATTATGAATTTTTTTTTGAACAATTATTGCCAAGTCGTTATGCAACATCCTTTATATGTGAAAATAATTTTAAGTTATGCTCCCTGAGTAGACGAAAAATTCTGTTAATAAATTTGTGCTGTATTTTTAACGACAAGGGAGATATCGACGACGGGCATTTCGATGACTCACCCTGTATATGAAAACTGTAGGAAATTTTGTCTACTTTAATTTTGTATAGAATAGACTTTTCGAAAAAACGCTTCCTTTCTGAGATATAAGCCAAAAACTGAAAAAAGTGCCAAAATTTGATCAACGAGTGCCCAAAAAACAAAGTTCCGGACAAAATTTTTGCCCGCAAACTTCAAATTCGAATTCAGTGACATAAACGGTGAAAAAATCAAAACTATATCAAAACTTTCCTCTGAGACCCAATATTTTTACTAATATGCCTAGCCTATATTTGATGTCCTAAACAACATATCAAAAGTCCCCCAACACTCCCCCGTCCTTATCCTTTACTTTTTAAGGGTTGAATGTGTACATTATTTTTAGTTTTTTGCGTTTATCTCATAAATGGTTAATAATACGAAGAAAAGTGTTATATATGAAATTGTAGAGAATAAACTTATCTATAAAATAAGTTCTATACGATTTTAATACAAGTAGTACAGTTTCCGACATAATCTTTAAATCAAGTAATTATTTTGTGTTATTACAAGAAATCGACAGTAATTATTTAACGTGTGCAAATATCGACTTCAAGTTTATATGACATTCATTTTACTCGGATATATTTTCAAAAAGTAACATTATTTTCAAAATTTTGATAGCTCTGGGCCTCTATTCTGTAACTTTTAGCAACTCTATAATTGTTATTATATTCGCTATTGTTCCCTGGTGACAAAATACTGAACATCTGATATGACATCATATTTATCCAACGCAGTTAGAACAGTGTTGCTGTGCTGCAAGCGATTTTTGACAATTAACTTACGTTTTCCGTTGATCGTTTATTAATGAGTATCATTAATGTAAAAAAATCATGCATTTATGACCCCTATAAATGCATGATTTTTTATTAATCAACGATTTATTGGATGCGTTCAATACACGTAATATTGTATTATATTGACCAGCTCTAAGTTTTACCAAAATACAAAACAGAATTAAAAGAAATGATTTTCACACTTCTAGGTAAATAATATTTACGTAGAATTGCTTTAAAATGAATATAAAAGTAATAACATCATTCTAAAAACGAAAAAACCTTAAGATTTAGTACTGCTAATCAATATTAAGTGAACTGACTGCACCCGCTTCTCCCTGAAAACAGTTGATTTTTATTGTTGAGTTGTCCATTGTTGTCGATCCAATTGTGGTGAACATTTGAAGCGGTCCTAATTTGTTATGGAATAAAATTGAAATTTTTTCAAATTAAAAAGGTATGACCAACGGAAAAATATTGTAACTAACTCATGTGTTAGGCGATTAATAATCTCAACAATTAACGCGTTCGCTTCTCTCAAGCGTTAAAAAGTCTCAATTATTAATCGCCCTCATTAACACACTAGTTTGTTAAATAACTATTTCATCATTCGTTTATAAATGTTATATATTCAAATTACTTGAAATTTTTTTACAAGGTATTGGCATAATATGGCTCATTTATTTGCAATTTTTGAAATAATTGCTGAAAACAACTGTTCATGAATGATGTTAGTAAACTATGAAATCTTTTCTGGAACTAATTTCGATTCTAATTATTTAAAAATATCGATTCTGTACTGTAAGTGTGACTAGTAAAGTATCGTTCAGACAGGGCCGGATTATCCAATAGGCAAACTAGGCAATTGCTTAGGAGCGCTGCAATACGAGGGGGCGCTTCAGAATTTTGGAAACATTATAAAACAAGTGTTACAAAATTTGCACAACACAATCAACAATAATGTAAGGTACCCGCGAGTAACGTTATCTAGGCAATGAGGTGTTATTTACATTTTATAGAATATTATTTTCACTAGTTTTTATTGTTTCATCGTCTACGTTTATATTTTTAAGAATAAATAATTTCTTATATTTACTAAACAATGGGCAACATAATACTAGAAATTTTTGTTTGTAACACGTACTCACGTACACAAACTGAGTTTTAGAGGACTCATATAATCTAAGGATTCGGTTTGCGTGGTTGATTTTTCATTGTCCAGCTTATATCTTCTCAAATATTGAAGATACAAGATTTTTTAAATACAAAAGTTGTTTAATACAACCTGATCTATAATTTAGCATAAACAATTTGTTTTTCGTTGTTAACGTTTGTTCACTTAAAATCATTTTACAAAGTATTCTATAATATAGTGAATTGTAAGTTTTATAAAGTGTGTGTAACCACCACTTGTAAGTATTAATTTTTATATTTTATTATATAATTTTCCTTTACTTGCATGTTCAAATTTACAAGTTAAATCTTGGTTATCTTTCTAGAAACCTGTTGCATGTGAATCAATGTGAATTATGTTCAGTTAAATTTTCCTTTAATCAGCAATAATCGAAATCACAAATAATAATAGTCAACTATAATTACACAAGAGCTTTTTACTTCGCCGGATAAATTTCTGTATGTATTGAAACCTTGTTGCCTAGCAATTTGAAAAGAAAAATTGTTTAATAAAATCACTCCACCTACGGTATCGTGATTTTATTTTAAAACAATTTTTCGAATCAAATGGCTGTCAGGTGACAAGGTTGAGATTTCAAACAGAAATTTTATTGGGAGGAAATAAAATGCTCGAGTGTAATTCAACGAGATAATTTAACGTTTCCTTTGGTTCTTCTTCACAAATATTCCCAAAATCTAATTATTTCACTGACAAATATTAGATATATGAAGCAAATAACATTTTAGTGTTTTGTTTATTATTTGGTTGCTAAGAAAAAGGTAAATAAGGTTTTATCACTTGAAAAAAGTTACCTTCCTTATCCGCTGCCAAAGCGATAAAATTGTGTTTTGTTTATGGCTTACTTTATACAGGAGTGGAATTATCAAATGTAATTTTTGTAATTATTTAGATTATGTGTTTTATGCAAATGACACTTAAAATCAAAAGAATGTCGATGAAACGGTCTTAACTATGAACATATTTATTTAAAAACTATATTTTTTTCAGAGACCAATAACCTACACCTCGAGCTACACCTATAATGGATGTGTGATTTAGCAACTGAAGTACATCATGAACGAGCAACATTTTTAAAAACTATTAGTTATATCACATGAAACATTTGTTTTTCATAATATACATTATATTTTATAACATTTGTTTTTATTTCCTTTCTTTTTTACTTCCTTGTACGGAGTAATAAGGAAGTATTGTAATCCCGAAAAATTTCGGTTTTCAGATTTTGATGGAAATATCCGTTTTGACCTTTTCTGAATCCATTATGACTAGTTTCGTCGTGACGTCTGTACGTATGTATGTACGTACGTATGTATGTACGGGCGTACGTATGTGTGTCGCATAACTCAAATTCGGTTAGACGTAGAAATTTTGTATTTAGGACTGTTATTGTGCACCTCCTATTTTTGGTTTCAATCTATAAACCGGAAGTGACATCGCCTACTAATAATTTTTACTGACAGTTTTCAAATTGCAAACGTCAGACATGTTCACCCGGACAGCTAACAAGTTTAGCCACCCGCTCGGTCCAGCTAACATATTTTTTTGTTAAATATAATTGATAAATTATCATTATACAAAATTTTAGCTTTGTTGGTATCACTTGAAAATTGTTTATTTTTTGCAAGTTCCGCAGCCTCTTAAAATCTTAAGCCACACGGTCGTGCCAGCTAACACTGCAATTCTTAATTAGTTATTATAGAACTAATTATATTACAAAAATCAGCTTTGCTGCAATCACCCATGAAAATTTGACGCCAGCTCCCGGACTATTACAAAAAGTGGCCCAAGTAGATCAGCGGCAAATTACATTATTATTCCAGATTTGATGGAACTGACCATCTTATAATTTATCAAGATAAGCAAACAAGTTGCTGTTTATGCCATAAAAAAAACTAATGCTGCAATGCACTACACCATAAAGAATGTTTGGCAGCTTACCATATAAGATACATTTTGTAATTGTTAAGAAATCTTATCAGTATTCATAAATAATTATTAAATCCAAATTACAATGCTTTATTATTTACGTATGTGCACTAAAATTATTACA
Source organism: Agonum fuliginosum (assembly GCA_947534325.1). NCBI lineage: Eukaryota > Metazoa > Arthropoda > Insecta > Coleoptera > Carabidae > Agonum > Agonum fuliginosum. The sequence continues at coordinate 15,674,085 of OX384039.1, forward strand.
AAAATGTTGAATAATGTACGAGACAGATCGCTTATAACGCCACTGTCCTTTTAAAAGGACACCCATTTTTGATAAAACTGATAAAACTGAAGTATTTAAAAACTTGTTTTTTCTTAATTTCTCGTTTTTTTTTATCATTTTGAACATATTTTATGATGAAATTGTTGTGAATTAGAAAAAAATATATTTCGGCCTTAAGTGGGTTAAATAAACATTTTTTCAAATTTCCCAAAGAAAAAAATCGCCACATTATTTGGAAAAGAATTTGTCATTTGCAATGTGAAGATGCCAAGTTAGATAATAGGGTAGTTTACCATTTTTAAAAGAAGTTTTTTTATTAAAACTTCATGTTATTTAAAAGCGATTGAGGGTACTGATAAGCCTTAATTGTTCTTAATAAAGCTGTAATTAATTTTTAAAATTTGTGGGACGTAGATGTATAGCTGAAAATGTTCTCAAACCGGAATTAAAATGTACTCATGTAAAATCAACTAGTTCTAAATGTTACAAAATATAAAATACAATTTGGTAGTTTCTTTTATTACCGTAAGTAAGAATACACAAGAAATGCATTTTTGTGAAGTAGGTAGATGTATCGATACGTAAAATCTCAAATATTTAAAGAACTATTAACTTTTGGAAAACTTTTTTCATGGCAATAACTCATTTTTGAGGTCTCCTTTCAATATAATTGACTGGATTACTAATTTGCTACTATGGTAAAGTACCCTATTATGATTTATGCGAAGATCATTTTGAGTCTCATTTTTTGGTAAAAATGGACCTTTTTCAGTGTCTATTATGCGCATGCTTGCTGAGTTAGAGTGAGAGATCCGTATATGAACGTGAAGTGAGATATACGTAGGATTCAACTTCAAAGTTGTTTATATAATTTTATTAGCAGTTGTTTTTAAAAATATTATAGATCGCATTATATCTCTTGACAAATTTCCCATTTTGTGCGAAAATATTTATTTTATTTAACAAAAAAAATTTGGAAAGCGGGAAAAATATTTAGACCAAATGTCTTTACAAGGTTCACTAAAATCAATATGAAATTATCAATCCTAATACTTTAACAAAATTCATTTTAACTTACGTCTTTTTTAAAATCATTTTTATGCCCTGTTCACACGTTGCTACTTTGAAGACGCATACGTGCTACTGTAGCATGAAAAGAAATTCAAATCGAAACAATTACCGCAAAAAATCGCTATCTACACACACAACGGTCAACGATGTGAAATTATCAACGAGTAGTTCTTGATACTTTGATGCTACAAATTAGCAGCGCTGCTATTTGACAAGCGACTCAGATTTTTTCATGCTACAGTAGCACGAATGTGTCTTCAAAGTAGCAACGTGTGAACAGGGCATTACAAAAACTTACATCTGTCTCTGTCATTTATCAGTATGTCTCAGTCTCAATGTCAAAGTGTCAGTAGTGACATCTTGCGGCTCAATGCCCACTTTCCTCATGATTTTTAGTTTTAAAATAAATCAACAGATGACTCAATTCCACTGCAAAAGGATAAATAATATAATAGCTAATAATTTAGTTTAATTAGTTTAGATCTTTGTTGTGATTCCATTTTATATAAAATAAAAATTTATGTTATAAATATGTTTTTATTATTATTAAAAAATCAAGTAGTAGTAACAGTATTTTAAATACGAGTAAATGAGAATCGTAGGTGGCTATGTCAAATTAGTTATGCCAGGCGAACACGAGTCGCAGCACTATTTGTTTCTTTTTGATATCATTGCCTTTCGTTTAATGTTTAATGTTTATATGTCATTGGTTCTTCCATATTTGAAATAAATTGAATTTATTGTTGTTTTAAAAAAACTTCCTCTTCCGGTTTTCGAAATGTGAACAAAATATTTTCAGCTCTGCGTATTATACTAAACTTTATACTTATACTTTATAAGTTTCATAATTTTATCTTTTCTCATTCATGAGTTATTGAACATACATACATCCACCCATCCCACAAACTATCTAACTAGCGTACAGACAGGACAGTTAGTGTTATTTTCTTTGAACGTAGTTTTGAGCGCCAACTACCGTCATTAGAATGAACTAAGTACTACGTACGCGGGTTGCGGGAATTTCTGAATAAGGTATCAATTATATTATAGTAAAAAGGCTTACTGGATCCAGGTTTTAAATCATTTATTGAATTCTGTTAAATAAATGATTTAAAACCTGGATCCAGTAAGCCTTTTTACTATAATAAACATAACCATACCGGATCTTCCATTATTCTCCGTATCAATTATAATAATTTAAAGGTATTACAAATAAAATAAAAATTTGGGAATGGGAAACATGCTTTATTTTAATTTGAAGTCCTCACGCTGTACATAGCTAACACCATCGAATTTACAATTTGTACCTACAAACAAAAATTGTATACATTACAAAAAAAATAAATAATAATATACGTTGGTTCAGGAGTTACAATATTGTCAATGCAGCCAGGTTCTGAAATAAATAGAAAAATATATGAATATTTACGACAATAATTCTTGACGGTTACACACAACTGCAAAACTGTTTTTCCAAATTACATTAAACCCCAATAACATCCCAAATTTCTACAAAAATAATACGATTTACAGATAAGGCAAATTGCAGGTAAAGAAATTAGTACTGGATAATTTTCAATTACAGTTAATCTCTAACAGTAATGTGAACATCTGTACCTACAGAATTATAATATTTAATCCCATTTGTAAAATTTTCTTGGTATTCTCATACCTAATTAATATAAATTCTGCAAAAATCTATTGGAAAGTTTCCTAATCTTTAATCCCTACAATATTCCAAATATATATTCTGCGAAAAATATAACTAACTCTGTAACTGTTAAATATTGAATTTTTAAAACGTATTTACTTCGCATTCTTTATATACACAATAGTATGAGTTGCTATTCTGAAAAACTACGATAATTACGCTAAATAACGAATTCGAAAGTAATCATTTTCCAAATTAAGTTTCATTATGTTAATTCAAAAATGTATTTAATAGTAAATACTTCTGTTAGTATCAATTAATTACAGTTTTAAGCAAATAATGTACATACCTTCAGGAAGAACAGAACGGAGTATTTGACCAAAGTTTAATTTCTTTTTCTCGGCAGTTTGGAATTGTATATCATTAAAATGAAGGTGACAAACTCGGCACTGATGGACCACCTTGTTAAATGGTACATCTATCAAATCCAATCTATCCATTCTACTCATGCCTTAAAACTTCTGATCTCGGAAAGCAAAATAATGTACCCCTTTCCTCAACAGGTAATGTGTTTGTCACACATTCCAGATAGGCACATTTGATGTTCTCTGTAAAAATATCAAGAATCAATCAATACCAATGATGTCGTTTTATTTGTTACGAAAAGCAATGCATAACGACTAGGGATGATAGTTCCCGAATTGATCAAGGAAACAAAGCAAACCTAACAAAATGTGCAATATTATATACGTCCAATGACACAATATAAAATGTAAACTGATTATGTTATTTTGAAATATTGACAGCATAAGCTGCTATCAATGTTAGTTGAAAATTACAATAAAACTTAAATTTGAACTATTATTGTCAGTTAAAATATTACAGTAATACAATATAAATATTTGGTACTTACGTGAATCATGATGAAACGCTTCAACCTCAAACACCACAAACTACTAAAATGTAACAAATTAATATAACAATACTTGTTGACAGTAGACAAAAAGAAGGTAATATTAACCTGAATCACAACTGAATTTCACTTTGCTAAACATTTTCGTATCTGTTTTGACTTTGACGTATACGAAAACAAACTCTGATTGGCCAGAATCGGAGCAATCACAAACGAGTGCGACCTCAGCGCTGCCTACCGTCGTTAGCATGAACTAAAACCGATGAACAATGCATTCATTGAACTGTCAGGCCACTGACCCATCCACACACACAGGCATCATTGAATATTGAAATAATGGTCAAAACTGATTCAGTGGACTTCAAAACATGTATTTTCTCGAAAATCCCCGCTATCGATTTTTTCATGATACCTAGACTTACCTACTTATACTGTGTATAAAAAAGTAAAAAGGAAATAATTTTTCATAAAGAAAAAGAAAGTCAAATATTGTGTTAACAATCATTTATTTTATATAAAAATATTGTACATGTTAAAAATTAAAGCAGTCCGTATAAAATATTTAAGTACATACAATATAATACGTATGCATGTACTTATATAACTCCAAAGTTATGGACAACCAACAATAGTAAAATTCATGGAGCGAAACTAACTTCAGCACCGTATAGCACAACGCAGGACAGAATACATTTTATGATAAATTGACACATTAACATCCCAAGTTTCGTACAATAGTTTCATTACAGTTTACAAAAATATTGCGTCTCTCTTTATATAATTAGAGCAGTACAGGCAGAAAATTTAAAACCTTTGCGAGTGATAAACCAACCATAATTACAATCAACATGAAACTTTTGCCATCTTTGTAAACGATTACATAGTTTTGAGACACATTTATTTATGTACAAAATAACAACATTCTAAATTTGTATATTGATATAAAAGTTAGCAAATTTATATGCGGAGTCATGGAATAGATTAACATTTTAAAAATTTGTTCAGTACGTTTTGTTTACATATTGACATTATTTCTCAAAAACATAAAAACAAATTAATTTCTGTAAATAAATGCTCATTACATAATCTTTGACAGTAAATAAAATTTTATATGCAGTAACATGGCACATTTATAACAGAATTCAACCATCGACCGTCCACGTCGGTGATGATATAAAATAAATCTCGTTATTAACGAGTCGTCAATAAAAACAAAAGCCAATCACAAAATATATGCCTCTCTCAAAGCTTTATATGAATAAAATAAGAAAAACGATAAACCGGCATTGTATATTATTTTGTTAGGTACGTCACCCAATTCACGAAGTCTGAATACAAAATGAGTGATTAAGTAACTTAGACATGCAGCGATACCATAATAATTATCTTCCAAAATGGATAGTATAAAACCAGAAATGATGTTAATTATAAGTATACCATCCATAAGATCTTGTTCCCATTCATTTTTTGCTAAATCCAAAGTAACTGGAATCAGTGGAACTGCCGCATGAATCATAGCATAATGTAATTCGTAGCCATAATTTAAATATAATTCTGTTATAAAACATGGAACAGTAAATGCCATCACAAATTTATTAGCATAAGCATAATATTTATGAACGTCTTCACCAAACTGTGGATTTCCTTTAAAAAATAACAAAAAATTAGGTTAAAAATTAAATTTTTATGATTTATACTGCACTCATTACCAAATCTCCAAATTCCGAGAAAAGCATATAGGCATAATGGGGCATACGCTCCGTAGATCCATCGCCACTCTCGTAACCCCGTTCTGTGCGTGTTGTACAAACACCATATCGTTGTTCCCGCCACTAAAGCGTGGCTAAATGCATGTCTAAAGCCCAGGTTCATAACAACAATTATTTACCTTAAATGTATTATTAATAACAATAAATACAGTACAAACTAATAAATAACAATGGATAGATGATACAATTTTACGTACAAATCTATGGGGCAGTGGTAGCACTGATGTCCATAACATTTTATTAAATTATTTTAAATGTGATCTTTTCAAACTGTGTAAATCATAATATACAGTAGTTTATTCTGAAAAATATCATTCTATGAGTGTATAAATTATTTTGGAATAACATCAATGACGTTATTTAGATACATAACCTCATTTCATAAAAATGTACGAGTGAGCACATGTCCGTATGTCACATTATGACCAATGGCATGATTGTCAATTTGTTTTTAATGAACATTTAATTTTTAAGATACATAATGGAGGAAAGACTTGATTATCATAATAAAACGATTTTAGCCCCAATGGTACGTATAGGAACATTGCCAATGAGATTGTTAGCTTTAGATTATGGTGCAGATATAGTATATTCTGAAGAACTAATTGATTGGAAGCTTTTACGATCAGTACGAAGGGTAAATGGTAAAAATAATCCATATACCTATATTTAATTTTTTTAAACTAACTAATTTAATTTAATTTTAGATGTTCTGGGTACAGTTGATTTTGTAGACAAGACAGATGGTACAGTGGTGTTTCGAACATGCCAAAGGGAAAAACATTGCGTTGTCTTACAGTTGGGAACATGTGACCAAGAAAGAGCAATAACAGTAGCAAAAAAAGTGTAATTAATAACTTATTTTGCAAATTGGTCATGTTGTTAAAGTACATAATGTTACAGTGAAAATGATGTTGCTGCAATTGACATAAACATGGGCTGCCCGAAAGAATTCTCTTTGAAAGGAGGCATGGGAGCTGCATTGATGTCTCAGCCAGAAAAAGCAAAGGCAATTTTAACTTTATTAGTTCAAAATTTAAAAGTGCCTGTAACTTGTAAAATACGTGTTTTTGAAGATGCTGACGTAACTTTAAATTTTGTTAAAGATTTGATGAGTACGGGTATTGCAGCGATTGCAGTACATGGAAGAACGAAGCAAGAGCGACCTCAACATAAAAATCGTAATTCTACAATTCGATATATTGCAGAAAATATAAATATACCTGTCATAGCAAAGTAAGAAACTTTTATTTAAATATAAATATTTATTAATGATTTGCGTTAATAACAGTGGTGGTTCTAAAGAAATTACAAAATATTCAGATATAGAAAAATTCAGAACTGACAGTGCATGTAGCAGTGTTATGCTGGCTAGAGCAGCAGAATGGAATTGTTCAATATTTCGAAAAGAAGGAATGTTGCCAATGGATGACGTGATTAAAGCATATTTAAAATACTCAGTAGATTACGACAATCCACCAAGTAATAGTAAATACTGTGTTCAGAATATTTTAAGAGAACTTCAAGAAACACCAAGAGGGCGTACGTTTTTAGAATGCCAAACTTTAGAACAAATATGGTAATTTAATTTACAAATGTAATCAAAATTTAAGTTAATTTATTTATTTGTAGTGCTGTTTGGGAAATGGCAGATTACTGTAGGCAAAAACAATTAGAATACCAATCACGAGGTTTATTAGGAAGAAGAGAAGTAACTCCAGATATGTTTAACACCAATCCAAAACGAATTAAAATAGAATTCGATCCTGATGTAATCGAAATGCGTTGTTCTTTCATAAGAGCATCATATTCAGATGATTCTGAATTACCGAAAACAAAATTACTTGTATGGAGCTCAAAAAATAAAATGAAACCTCCAACGTATCTTACACGAAATGAGGATAAATTGTTTAGATCTGTTGTTACATTAAATGGAAAGAAATATTCATCAACATTTTGGGAAAAAAATAAGCGATTTGCAGAACAAGGTGCTGCTTTAGTTTGTTTGCACTCATTAGGTATTGTTGATATAGAAACTTTATCAAAATCGGGAAGTATTTTAAAATAACTGGTAATAGATTATTGTTATTAATTTTATTTTATGGCGTATATTATTTATATTCCTCATTTTACCTAAGTTTTAACATAATGAAATTTGTAACAATTAAATTGATTATGTAATATATAAAAATTCTTCTGTATTTTTTTTATTTTATATCAATTTAGATTTTTGAGTAATAAAGTAAAAATTCAATTATTTAAAAATAGTTCAAATGTGTGATCTAGGGATATTTTAGATTAGATGTTGATAATACGTCCCAGTCAAACGATAATGTCAGTTTTGTGTATGATTTTGACAGTTCAACAAAAATAAATTATATTTAATTCCATGGCTAATCACTATGAAGTGCCTAGTTGGTAAGATGTAATAAATAAAACATTATAAAGTAAGATCGAAAAATTTTCCACTGTATGAATAACTAATTATATATTTTTATCGAAATTTTGAGGTTATTTTCATAAACAAAATTATAACATTTGAGTTTATAAAGCTGTGAATGATAAACTAAATATTATTTTTACATAAAATAAAAATAATTGAGTTTCTATTTTATGTTCAGGGCTGGCAAACCCCCTGTCGGCCTTCATTTGGATGTTCTTAAAGGAGAAAAACTTATTCAAAAATTGATGATAGATGAAAAGAAGTGCTACCTCTTTGGTAGAAATGCACAAATGAATGATTTCTGTATAGATCATGCGTCTTGCTCAAGAGTTCATGCAGCTTTCGTTTATCACAAACACTTACAGAGAGCATTTCTGGTAGATTTGGGCAGCAGTGAGTAATTTATTGCAACGTTTGTAAAAATGATTTCTGACTGGAGGAATTTTAGCACATGGAACCTTTATTGGACATATGCGCTTGGAAACTAACAAACCCACGCAGTTACCTATAGATTCGACGTTTCATTTTGGAGCATCAACACGTAATTATGTGATAAGAGAAAGACCACAAGCTGGAGCTAGACCTATCATTGATGAATTAGAAAAAACTGGAGATGAAGTTGAAGGCGGACTGTTAGGTCTACCTGAGACAGAAATCGAACTAGACGTAAGTCTTGGAATTTGGAAAGTAATTGTTATGATAAATCTAATATTTATTTGTTTATAGAATTTGACAGAATTTAATACTGCTCACAATCGACGAATTTCCATGTTAGGAATAACAGACGATTCCGAGAAAAGAAACAATAATAGAAAACGTAAAAAACGAGGTGTATCATTCAATGAAGACGAAGAAATTATTAATCCTGAAGATGTTGATCCTTCAATCGGTCGATTCAGAAATTTAATTTCAACTACTGTAATCCCAACAGCTCAAAAACGATCTAGACTTTCGGATCCAGTAGGAGTTAATAGTACCGACTTAAAATTAGCTAAACATTTGCATCCTAGTTCAATTATCCCACATTTATATCAAGACCTTCCGCCGGAACAAAATTCTGGAGGCGGTGCGTCAAGTATGAACATTTACAGTAGTCTCAGTTCTAGATTAGGAATGGTATTACCTAATCCAGCTCCTGATGTAGATTTAGGACAAACTTATGCTCAACAGACTCCTTATGTTCCGATACACACTCAAGGAGTTGATAGCCTCGAACCTAAAAAGAAGAAATATGCCAAGGAAGCTTGGCCGGGTAAAAAACCAGCCGCGGCGTTGTTTTAATTACTGGTACGTAATTATAAGTCTCGTTTTTACAGTCAGCCACATTGAACTGTTGTAAATTTATATTATTTCTGAGTTGTAAATTTTAAATATTTTAGTTCTAACGTTTTTACATAAATGTAAAATTTATGAATAATTTAAAAATTAATCGCTAGGAGATTGACCACTTATAAACATAGACTGTCAACAGACTGATAATAATCATGTGGCTGCAATTAAAATAATAAATATAAGTACTAAGGAATATTTGTTGTTTGTCATACAAATTGACAAGTGTTTATATTTTAAGAAATAAACAATACATGTACATACAATTTGTATGAGTACATCAATTAGTTTTATTCACCGCTCGTCATACATTTCAGTATACAACAGTTTTTTTTATTAAAGATACTTTTTTTTTGCAACAGATACAGTACAAGTAAATGTAAAGCTATTCTGCTTTTTAACTACAATACGCGCGATTTTCTAACTACAGATATGTATTCAATTTAATTTTGTGTACGTAAAATATTAATTTGACATGTTGAACATGAACACCATCATTTAGAAATATGTAATTTTATTTTTCAAAGTGTTATTTTACTTTTTATAGACAATATTTGATAAAGATGTTCTTACTAATAAATATTGAAAGACTTGGTCAGGTTAAAGTTCAGTTATGAAATATAAAATTACATTTTCGAAAATAGTGTTTCAAGTATTTTATGTATGTATGTGTTTTAAGTTTATTCATTTCTGCTTTCACCTGCTCAAATATGATACGAACATACACTGTGAAGAACAATAGAATATCAACAGTTACGTCTAATATGAATATCGTACACAGTGAGTATTTTATTAATAACATTTACTTTGTTCATAACGCATTGCGTTCATGTTTGGAAGACCTACAACTTACAATTAACTGGAAGACATCCTTGACAATTATTGCCATATTTTACAACATACTTATAACTTAAACAAATCTACACACTTGACTAATATAACTCGTACTTTAAAATACGATTGTTAACAACTTTCAAAAGCTTGAAATGGAAGACACCTGATTACTTATAATATATACTCTCATTATACTTGTTACATGTTCACAATTATTCAAAGAATATTTTTTCAACTCTGTAAAAGGCATTTAATATATCGGAAGACTTCGTTGACAACTTTGTAATACCTTATTTCAATTTTCCATTTAATTGCATTTTTATAACATGCCAAGATTTACGGATATTAACAAAATTTGTACAGAATGAACATAATCTGCACTAACAATCTACTAAATTGACGTATTTATTAAATATACAAAAGTATAACGGAAAACTTACTTTTGAATTTGTTTAGAACGGTAAACCTATTTCAAAAGCTTTAATAAGAGCGCTGCCCGAATCATAAATACCAACAACTCCGAAAAGAACTCCTAGAAATATAATAAAATAGTCGAAAGCTACAGCTCCGCTGTCCATGCTATTTCTCTTCAATTTAAGATGGAAATAGCAAGGCCAGATAAAGCTTAACATAGTACCTGTAAAACTACCTATGAAACCCATCAAGATTGAAAAATGTGGAATAAAACATGCCATTAAAATAGTGAAAACAATTACACCAATTCTCCATGCGAGACCCCAGACTTTTAATTCACCATCAAGTGCCCAAATTGTCGGAAAAACAGTTTTAGGACGTCCTTTGAAGAAAGCTCGTTCTAATAATTCACATGCAGCATAGTACGGTAAGGGATAACTCAATAAAGCTTTAATAACAAGACACAAATTTACAAAACCCTTAAACCCGGCGGAGTGTAAATTATTAGTAATAACTTGTTGCGTATCGTTTTGGAAGGTCAAGAAGCAAATCCAGCCGAAAAGAGATTTGAAAATTGCAGCCCAAATATGAGACCAATTCAACATCCATTCAAATTTAGTATTGTCCTCCATGTTACCTTCAAGAGTTGGAAGAAAAATTTGCGAAGTATAGGAAAAGACGATGACACCTAAACTGATTGGAAAGTTTTCAAAATCTACCGACCATTTGACTTTGGACCAGCCCCAATCTCCGATCTCCAGGAGACAGTAGCCCACGATGATGGCATTGATAAATAAATGAGACATAGTGCACCAGAATGACAACACGCTCACGTGCTGCAGTGATTTTAAGAAACCTGAAACAAACAATTTAATGAATATTTTTACGAAATAAGTATTTATCTACTCATACCCAAAGGAATAAGAAGCATTCCAATAAGCATCATCCAAGACCTAGTATCAATGGCACCATTTGGAAATGTACCAATCATAAGATCTCCACATACCACAACATATAAAATACATGTCATCAACAGTTCAATAATTTGTGCAATGTTTACAATCCTAGCTCCGTATTTCTTTCCGAAACATTCTTTTGCAATACCAACGTAGGATTCTCTAACTCTGATTTGTTTTCCTTGAACTGGATCAAATTCATACAGGCACTCAACAAGTATCTTTCCCGTATAACAGCAAATGTAGGCAATTCCAACCATAGCAGCTATCGCCCAATAACCACCTCGTAAAACAGCGAATGGTAGTGAAACAATAAACATTCCTTGGATGGCGTTTGTTACATTCCATGCTGCTTGGTACTCATTAATTTTTACATCAGATTTTCCTTCTTGGAAATCATCTTCAGAGCCGAAATCTACGGAAGTCAGTGAGCCTTGTTTAGGAATTGCGCCAGTTTGATATCCCTGGTTGAAACTATCCTCGGCTTGTTCGCTTTTATCTGGAGACCATTGATTTAAGTTTTGCATATTTTGATTTCCTGCCGTCATGTTGGACATTTCACAGTGTTCTTGAGATCCTTCGCTGTTAAATTGGGCAAAGTGGACACGTTCTCCTCCTTGCTGAGGAGGTGCGTTGCCGCGATTTTTATCCGGAATATTTTGTCTTAATGTCTGCATGGCTACGTTGATGGCTGCGCTCACTGGTGGAATCCGAAAATTTCCAAACCGTGACATTTTTCTTTCTTATTACTGATTATTCTTAATCTCTTAAGATTTATTTCTTGCTTCTATATTGGCGAATTTAATTCTAATTTATTTGTAACTATATTTTATATCACGCCAATTTGATCATTTTATGAAATTTATTTTGTAAGTAATAGTACTAGATTTTAATTTTGGCTTTAGGATATACAATAAATTTTAATAAAATGGAAGACGTCGGACATTATTTAACTGTGTGGATAACAATTATAAAACTAATTAAAATAGTAAATTAACGTACCGCCGAGATGGGGTATTTTATTTGTTTTTCATTTATAAATTATTTCTATACTCACTATTTCTTATTCGTTACTGGCTACCAGTTGATTATTTCTATTGCGAATTTTTACACACGTGAAAATCAATAATTTGTGATATATATTTTCACCGAATATTACACTCCGTTTTAAATTCTGATGTATGAAATTTGTAATGCGAATACGATGTAATGTATAAAACGAGTTTATAAAGGTATTTGGAAGTAAAAATACTGAAGGAGATGTTAAATTTTCATGTTTCCCATCTCGGCGGTCGAAGCAAGATCACTTGGACAACTGGTACATGAGGAAGTCGCGCAGCATCCCTGTACAGTCGTGGCTAAATTATCTTGTTCTGTTTGCAACCCTTTTTGAAAAAACAATTTTCCACATTTATTTATTTAAATTTATAACCTTCATACAAACTGTAATAGATAGTTCTTGTGCACAATAATTATCATACAGATAAATAATTATTGTTTGTGTTTTAATATTTAAATTACAAAGACAACAATTTGAATTATTTGCTACAATTTTGTTTTTATACGCTCGGTTATATGTATGTTTAATAATACATAAACTAATAGTGTTATTTTTGAAAATAATTTTGTAAGCTCTTATTTGGAATGTACTTTGATTTAATCAATAAAATGGTACAAACAGCATCCGTATATTCGCCACTGTGGTAAGAAAATATAAATTTGAATACTTGTTATTTATATTTTTTAAAATTAAATTGTTATTAATAATGTTTAAGCTATTGGAAGTGAGTACACAGGATAAATTATAAATTTGCTATTGTATAAAATTTTCTATGTACATTCATTGTACATGCGGATAGAAAACAATAAAATAAATTACCAGATTTACAACAATTTATAGTAAAATCTGCGTCCCAGTACACATATTGACTACCATAAATTCCTATAGTAACAATTTTGTATGTGTTTTTAACCGGCATTCTAACCCCAGTGCCTTTTTTGCACGAACTTATAGAAATTATTTTGAATTCCAATTTATGTTTAATTAAAAAAATCTGACGTGGACACCACATGACTTCCTTGTACGCCTATTAAACTGTTCATACTTTTCTTAATAACTAAAATGTAGAATAATATAAAAAATCTGACGTGGCCACCACAAGACCTCCCGCCATACCTACTTTATTCTTTTAACTTATTATACAAATATATTAATATATAAGTACTACTACTACTGCTACTATTATACTCACAAATATATTTTAATCATTTTATTTAAACTGCAGAAGAAGATATAAAGCATATTTTACTATTGTCACTGTCATGTCATAATCATTTAAATACGTAGTAACAAATGTTAATCGATCATGGACTACAAGATACCGAAATACTAAATTATAAATATATACTTTAATTATTCTTAAATGATACCAGATACAAAAATATTTATAAAATACCGATTGTAGGTAATAATCGCATAATCTTTCATTTAAAATAAAAAAAATTTGTCTTGAATTAAATATTTATCGAAATATTTGAAAAAAGTACTACTTCCGGTTTGTAGATTGAAACCAAAAATAGGAGGTGCACAACTAGATGCTATAACAGTCCTAAATACAAAATTTCAACTTTCTACGTCTAACCGTATTTGAGTTATGCGACACACACATACGTCCGTACGTCCGTCCGTACAGACGTCACGACGAAACTAGTCATAATGGATTCAGAAACGGTCAAAACGGATATTTCCATCAAAATCTAAAAACAGAAATTTTTCGCGATTACAATACTTCCTTTTTACCTTCCGCTTACCTGTAAAGGAAGGTATTGGAATCATGCAAAAAATCGGGTAGTGAGTTTTTAGTGGATGAGCACGAATTAGGGTCCTTACAACTCATTTTTGATAGTTTCCCGATGATGTCTGTATGTATGTATGTGTGTGTGTGTGCGCGCGTGTGTGTGTGTGTATGTGTGTGGTCCGGGCCGATGCCGTCTGTTGGATAACTCAAATACGAATTACCCAAAAATTTTGATATTTGGTATTTTACAATTGTATACGAATAGGAAGAGCTCATTAGATTTTGGTACAAATATCTTCACCGGAAGTGATATTTTTTGAAGATTGAAAAGATTAAGTGTCAATTTTTTTTTATAAATTTGGATAAATATAGTATTTATTTGTAATAAGAATAAGAGGAAAAGTTATTTGCAATCTACGTTATAAAAAAATTGTCTTTATCTGGTAGCATTAAAGAACTGCAGTAAAATTTAAAAAATAAATTTATCAAATAAAACATTGAAATCTTGTAATCCATGTTCGGTTGATTTTTGTTTTTGCATCAAAAATATTGACAGATGAGACGGGTGACAAGTTGGCATACTAGCGCTATATAAGTCATAAAAGTAAGCTATTAAATGTAGTAATTGAACGGAGGATTGCTTCAACACAGAAGAGTTTTCGTGTGAATGAATCTTTTGATTCAGGTGATACTAATTTCTGTGTTTGAATATTTTAGATTTTTATTTGTATATTTTAAATGGGCACCAGATTGTACGTATACATTTATGTTTAAAGTCTAGATATGGCGGAAGGTTGTGTGATGGCCACGTCAGATTTTTACTCTGTACAAGGAAGTAAAAAACTTTACACAAAAAATCTTACTTGAAAATAACGTAATAACTAAATAAATTTTGTTTGAATTTAATACTTTAACTCAGTGATCCTCAACCTTTTTGTACTGGTGCCTACCTTATCGTTCTAAATTTGTATTGCCTCCTTCTGTTGCTTCTTGATCTTTTTCATTAAGAAAAAGAACCTAGAGGCGAATTAAAACAACAAACAAGGGAGTGATTAGAATGCTGCTAAATGGACGCCAAGCGCTTATTTTGTGATTTTGCTTCAAGTTTACCCAGATAACAAGATACAAACTTAATAAAACTATTATTTTATAATTTTACTCAGAAACACGATGTATAATTCAAATACGGCGACGGTGAGTGTGAGTGCACTTGGCAAAAAATACTTTTTCCACGAATATTGCGGGTTGCATAATACAGGGTGTAAATCAAAAAGCGGGCCATATTCGTTTAACATGGGAAATCGTTTTCCTTGCTCAAAAGTGACCAGTTAATTTTAGACCAAAATACTTTATATAAAAGTTTTAGGAAATTAAATTCTGCATCTAAATCAGTAATCACAATATATTTTACATGTTTATTAACCGAAATATTCGTGTTTAAAATTTTATAAATATTGCTAATTTGTAGTGATAGCCATGGAATTGAAACAAATAATAATAATAATTTATTGGTAATTAATATTCATAAGTAATATAATAATGCCGGGTTTACACGGACTTAGTACTTGTCATTAGTACTAATGAAAAGTACTAAGCGCTTAGTTAACTAAGTGATTAGTGGCGGTTTACAAGGGTATGGTTTTTTCACTAGTTAGTGCTTAGCTTAGAGGCTAGTCCTCCTAGTTTATTTTTGTTTTGAATTTGTACATTTTATAGCTGCTATGAACGGAATTGTTCAACGCCGAGTTTTTAAACATTATTTAAAAATAATTATAACATCAAGAGCTTGAAGAGGAGTTGAAAAAAGAAAAACGAATTAATGATTTAATTTTAAACAATTAACAAACAAAAAATAACAACATAAACGACAAAATAATTAGACATGTGACATTTAACATATTATCAAAACCTTAACACTTGTTGTTAATCACTATCACCTTCTGTTCACATTGGAAGAGTAGAGTAGATAGTAGAAAAATTGGTGGTGGGGGTAGCTACTTATCGATAGTAAATAGAAACCATTTCTATTCACTCTACTTGCCACTCTTCTAATACTAACTACTTGTCACACCTGTTTACACAGCACAAAATTAGTATTAGTGACTAGTACTAATGCCAAGTACTAAACCCGTGTAAACCCCCCATATGAGCCATAAATTTATCGGTAAAATTTACGAATAGTTGTTGCGTAGAGACGGACAAACGAGTGTTAAAATTGACATTTAAATCACGACAGCGAAGCTGGAGTTATTTAAGAGTCAATTTTGACCCGAGTTGTCGTTTCAACGCAGGAATTATGAGTAAATTTTACCAATTAAATTTATGACTCGAATTATATTTGCTTGATTATTTCACTAATGATAATTATTATTTTATTTTTGACGTTTGCAACATTAAAAACATTTAATAAACAAAATGTAACCATGGTTACCCTACTGTTGTTTTATCAAATTTTATCGCTGGTTATGCATTCTTATTGGCCAGAAATGACGTGTGTAAAATAATCACTTATAATATCACATGTGTATTAATTCTTTCCGGAAAATTTTTTGAGTGCTTTCCAACAACGTCCTAATTAGCTCGAGTGGTACCTACCTATTTTTCCGGGATGAATTAATGCACGAGTGCATATTCGGTAAGAAAATCGCAATGACACCGCCGCTCTATATTTGAATTCTCTTTGCACTAGAAAATTGAAATATTTACTAAATTTGTATTAAACATTAATAAATATGTATTATTTACCTTATTATTTGCTTATTTACACTCAAAATAACAATTTAACCAATTTTTAATTTTATGCAATAGAAAATTGAAATATTTACTAAATTTGTATTAAACATTAATAAATATGTATAATTTACCTTATTATTTGTTTATTTACATTCAAAATAACAATTTAACCAATTTTTAAGACAGATGACGAAAAATTTCCGCTTATTAATTTCAGTTAAGTTACTCAAGCTACTAGAAAAAAATTTCCGAGAAAATTTTATATAACCATGGTTACTATTATTGTAATCAATAATAATTGGCTGTTATTTGTGTCATGCGATTTTCACTTATAATATCACATGTGCATTAATTCTTTCCGGAATTTTTTTTGAGTATGCTTTCCAACAACGTCTTTACACGAGAGCTAATTACGTTGTTGGAATGCACGATAAAAAATTTCCTGGACATGAATTAATGCACGAGTGCATATTCGGTAAGAAAATCGCAATGACACGGGCGCTCTATTTTTGAATTCTTTTTGTATAATAGAAACTTGAAATATTTACTAAATTTATATTTAACATTAATAAATATGTATTATTTACCTTATTATTTGCTTATTTACATTCAAAATGACAATTTAACCAATTTTTAATTTAATGTCAAAGTGACAGATGACGAAAAATTTCCGCTTATTAATTTCAGTTAAGGAGGTTCCCTACACATGCAGTGGCGTACTCAGATATCAGCCTTTAATTAATAAAAATATTTTTATTAATGTAAAACAAAATTCGGTCAACGTGTGTTAGTTGATATTGCAATTCGTTCAGTTGCGGTGATATATTTTTACAATAATTTCTATTTCACTAATCAAAAAATGCTTGAAATTTTTTTTTAATCGACAATATTGTTACAACTATGTGATCAACCTTCTTCAAATTTTAGGAAATTGATGTCCGTGCTTGTGTAACAGACGGCCGAACAGCATTTAATTATTTATTTATTTTGGTTTTGTAAATTTCAAGTTCAAAATTACTCTTAACATTTATTAATTTTTGTTATTACTCTTTCGGCCTTTCACTTAAATTATTTTATACTTTTATTACTGTAAAACTTGAGGAATTTTGCAGTTTCTATAGTCATTTGAAATCCCTAGTTTTTCGAGATATAACAGGGACTCTGCAAGGACCGTAGAAAATGTTACTAAACCTAACTTCTAAAATTAACTGTGACACATTCCAACAAGTAATAAAGCAATTTAGAAAAACCTTTTTCAGAAATAAGTAATAAAATGTCCTGCAGTCGCCGTGTTATATCTCAAAAACTAGGGATTTCAAATGACTATAGAAACTGCAAAATTCCTCAAGTTTTACAGTAATAAAAGTATAAAATAATTTAAGTGAAAGGCCGAAAGAGTAATAACAAAAATTAATAAATGTTAAGAGTAATTTTGAACTTGAAATTTACAAAACCAAAATAAATAAATAATTAAATGCTGTTCGGCCGTCTGTTACACTTGCATACGTTTATATACCAAAAATTAAGTAAATAAAACATTTCTAACATCTTTTTATTTAATCAATTAATGGAAAGCCATAAGAGCCCATGTAAAATATTAAAATTTAACAATTAATTTCGTTCAAACTACGTGATCAAAAATTTCCAAAAAAATCAGGTATCATTTTTATGACACAGACAACATAAATTCAAAGTTTGGTAGCATTAGAACATTTTTTAAAATGTCTAGGGAACCTCCTTAAGTTATTCAAGCTACTAGTAAAAAATTTCCGAGAAATTTTTTATATAACCATGGTTACTATTATTGTAATCCATTCATCCATTCGCTGTTATTTGTGTCATGCGATTTTCACTTATTGTATGTACCTGGATGAATGTATGTCAGTAGAAAATGTGAGGAAACTATCATTCCTTCTTATGTTATAATAGGCGTACTCTTCAACTCTTTTATTTTTGTGCTACCTATATATTATAATATATAAGCAACAATAAATAAAATACAAACTTATTTTTTGTGAAACACGTTTTATTCCAACATAAATTATATATAATATATTAATATATCTACAATTTACAAAATGATCCCGAGTTACATAGTAACAATAATAGGGATTACAATATTTAACTTAATAGCTTCATATATCTTATATCACAGATATGTAACACACATATTATATTTATTTATTTATACCTAATAAAAACTCAAACCGTATTTATAATGACAGCAAAAAATTACATCAATAATTATTTCACATTTATAAAATATTGGTAGGGTAGTAATCTACCAAAAAAAGATTACTACATCTACCAAAAAAATCATTATTCTTTATTTGATATTGTCGATCTACAAATACGGTTTGTAAAACTTTATCAAATTTACTTATTATAGAAAATTTCTTATGTAAAAACATAACATATTTAAAAATTTGTCCTAATTCTGACTTTTGGATGTAAAAATATAAAAACTAGTCGTTATTTACGAACAGCAGCATATTAACATGTATTTTTGAAAATCATAATTATTTATATTAAAAAAAAATTGCTTGCGCTGAGTATGAATTGCCCAAGATACAGAATTAGTACAAAATTTTTACTTACAAACAATTCTCACAGTTTCCGTCAGGTGAGGTCTCGCACATTTTGGTCGTTTACCTTATTCTAAACAATCAGACAACAATCAAACGTGTTGATTGATTGCAACAATCACTTCTTTCATTATTAGCACCGTGAAAATTTCATAATGATATAAAATAAATATTAATTTAATCATATTTCACGTGAAAAATTCTAATTCCAATAGGAATATAGATATTTTTGTTAAAAAGCAAATGAACTTTACTAAATATTATAAACGTGAATAGTCAGTTATATTTACAATTATTTAAAATATAACAGCCAGCATCCAGCGTGTCATAACAAATACTAGTTTTGAATGTCGTTTTTGTCATGTTTTGATTAACATTTTTCTTTTATAACAATTCTAAAATGTTGATCATCTATTGTTTGTGAAACTTACACCAAGCAAAATAAATGTTACATGATATTATGATTTTGGCACGATATTGGCAATGGGTACAGTCCAACGGCTACAAACTTGCCAACAAAACAATCGTAAACGAGGCCAGAACAGAACATTGCAGAAAATTCATTACAGATCATTTAAAAAAACAAAAATTTTAATAACTTGATATGCAAAGTCCTCTAGCTAAATCATTTTCAGAAATTAACCATTTTGTCAACAAGCAAAATTATAACTACCTACAATTTGTATCTACTTTGCCAATCATCAATTCGACTAGCAGCTGTTAACAGTCGAATGCAACTCTTATCCTTGAATAATATTCAATAAAATCATCAACATAACGTCAATATGTTTTTCTCGATCCCCAAACGAAAATAATTCGCAATGAGCCATCATTACATCCGCTTAATATTATCCACGACTAGAACGTCGTGGACCAACGAGAAAATGGCGCAAAATTGACAAATCTTCAAACGGAAGCACCATCCGTTTATGAGAAAATTCCTTAGCAACCAGGAGTGCTCTTCTGCTCTCCCTTGTCCTGCAGTCACAGCGAAGCAGTGGCCATGAAGTTTTGTCGACGTTTTAAAACGCGGGATTTGTACAAATCAGATTTTTGACAAGCGATGACAGTGCCACCTTGATTTGGATTCGGAGGAGTTTTGACGTTGTTGCCAGTTCCAATGAGGGTTCCAATCATCTTGGATACGGAGAATTTTCTTGTTTTCTGAGTTGCTTGCATGGCTCTGCATTCGCTGACCAAGGAATCAAAAGCTGAGTAGATTGCTTCACTGTTTTCTGCAACGGACACTTCGTGGAATTGGCATCCATGCTGGACAGCTATTGTGCGGCCTTCAATTTCTTCAGTCTGAAAATAAAATCATTTATAAGTAATTTGTACTTGTATAAAAGCTATAAAAACAAACTAGATTATTAATATTCCTGTCAGAATTAATTACAAGTTTTTACAGAATGAATCATAACTTTGATTCAGCAAAATCATCACGTTTATACAATTTATTATGCCGTATATTACGAATGAAGTTTGTTCCAAATAATTCTCCTGGTTTACGATTTTCAGGAAATAGAATGAGTAAAGCACACGAATATAAATTTAAAGATTGACTGCAATGTTAAGACGTAGAAGAAACAAAGCAACAGCTGACAAAACAACCTGCATCATTATTAAAACATCTGTACTCGTTCTTTGTTACTTGAACTTCTTAGTTTTAAACATTAGGATTTGGTGACGTCAACGTTCATTCATAAACGTGAAACAAGTTCGTATTATATTAATGGAATATTTATTTTCTTTTAAAACGTGTGATCACGATCAAAAGTTCACGGAACTTCGTTTCCTTTGATAACCCTTTTAAACCGACATTTTTTTCCCTTCCTACTTTTTTAAAACTTTAAGTAACAATTTATATTCTGCATTCCTTGCAACAACATTCTGTGGAAGTACCTACTTGATATTGAAAAATATAGCTTTCATATTATTTCAAAATTTCTTCCGTATATAAACAATGTGATTATTTTTGTAATGATCTATAAATTCTTCCAAGAAACGAATTGTTTATTATGTAATAATATTCACCGTATACGCGTTACATATTAAAATAGAAGTGAAATAAAACACATTTCTGTTTGCAGTTAATATCATAAAAGTATCAATCCATTTCATTTGAAATAGTAAACAAGATAGGAACAGCAATTTCCAGCCACGATTAGCAGATGTTTAGCTGAAGAGACAAACATTTGATAATTTTTCACTTTGATGTTAGTTCCTCATTCCTGACTCTTCGAATGAAGTTTATTTTGTTTCATTATTACCCAAAGTTTATAAAACTTAAAAATAAATTTTAGATACTATCAGAATAAAAAGACTTTTTCAACATTTCAACTGATATATTGAACTTAAAACGAAAAAGACCGAAGTATTTCGTTTGTTTGAAAGATAAACTGTAGAAAAATGGGGGACAAAGATGACTCTGATTTCGTTAACTGATCGTATTACATTGACTTCTTGTAAAAACAAACATAATGTAAAGTTCAGGATTGATACAAATTTAGAGAATTTTAAGCAACGAATAATACGACATATTTATAATCCATATCCTTATATAATTAGTAAGATGAATGTAATAATATTTAAGTAATCTCTGCTAAATCATAACTCGAATATGAAGAGATTTATTTTTGGTATCGTGCGGTGCTAATTGCAACAATGATTTACTTTCCACAGCTACCATTGACTAGAATCTTTTTGCTTTGCGTGAAGGATGAATTCCGCGGACAGCATACGGCCATAGTGCGGATATTTCTGGTTCCTATGCGTGCGTTGACCTTTCTGTAACTCCAGGCCGGCGAAACGCACCGCGATCGCGAGGAATTCCCTGAAGAATGCGCGTCGAGCGCCGCCGCGACGAATGCGTGGATATTTGTGAACAGCGGACGCTGGATTGACGTACGAACAAACTAGCGCCAGGACGAGTCTGGAATCTTTTGTTTTGATTTTCTGCGCAAGGAAAGAAGATAGGTAGCTCAATTGTCGTTATGCTATTGTGAAATTAAAGTTGTCGTTAGGTGAAGCTTTGACAAAGGACTGTTGTGTGAATGACCAAATAATGAAGAAAGATATTTCCACAAAAGAACAATAAAATATGAAACAAATTAATATCATTTTTCTTTTTGAAACAGATTTTAAGCAATGTTTTATAAAATTGAAAACGGAGACAAAATGTTTAAAAATGTGAATGAATGATGAGTTTCTCAAATTTTGTCATGATGAGCATCAAATCGAATATGAAAACAACCTGAAAATATTTAACATTATGTTTTGATAAAATGCAACTAAATCTATAATCTGGTTTAATTATGTGTATTCAAAATCCAGAAATATGTTATTTTTAACGTAACTATCCTTGCAGTTAAATTTAATATTACTCAAAATATTTATTAAGCTTGAGAAATATTTTTTGTGTCATTAAAACTTTATGATCAGATTTAAGAAAATATTTACCAGCAGAGACATTGAAAGTATAATTATTATAATATACAGATACAGAGACACATATAGCATAATTAAACTGAAAATAAAACTGAATATTCTTTTGTGAGCAATGTTATTTTTGAATAAAAGAAATGTTTTGGCATTCTCCTAAGGCACGTGTCGCAAATATTACAAGCCAGTTTCGAAAATTAAATCCAGATATTCATATAAATCAGACAGAAAATCTGCAACTGAAATATATTAAAAAAACATAAATTTACAACATTAATCGTTCTTTAGTTTCGAAAGAAAAATGTATCATCAATTAAAATTTAGGCGCAAGGGCACGTTGTTAATAAATCTATTTCAGTTAATTAATGAATTTTAGTGAAGTCAAGTCTATTTTTATTGATAAATCCTTTGAACTAGACAATTTATTAATATTATTTTGTTAAAAATTTAATAAAAAGCTAAGGATGCTGAAAAAGTCTAATGATTACCAAGGACAAATGACAGTCACTATGTTCGCAAACGCAAGAAACTGGAGCGAATAGCGAGACCGTCTGGTGGCGAAATTGCATCACTGTTCTTATTCTGCCAATTTTCAGACTAGCAGTCAGTGGCATTTATCAATGATTCGCTCCTAAAGTCGTTTTATCACCAGTATATTCGACGAGGCGTTGAAAAAATATGAAGCTGACGAAAAAAACTAAAGAACGTAAACAAAACATCTGGCATTCAAGGCCCCTGCGATCTGCGGGTGCATAAACATGATTTATTTTAACCGAACTTTGTCATTTTAAAATTTGGGTTAAGTGTAGTAGTGGTTATATTTCATGTATTTTGATTGGCAGGTTGATTTAATTTGGCGGCTACCGATTGTGACTTTTGTCATTGGATTTGAGTTTTGACGGCGTATGACCTTTTGATGTAAAGTTTTCAATGATCTAGCTGTCTGTTTAATGCATATTACACAAGTGATTCATTTCAATTTCCCGCCTTTATCAAGTTACCAAAGTGAGGTTAAATCAAAGCTAAACTCCTAACCTTCTAATAATTTTAAAAAAATTATGATTACATTATTCTAGGTCAACACTCTCGTAAATTCATTAAAGGGATTTGTAAAATATTTAGTTCACGAACGACGGAATGATAGTATGTTATAAATTATAATGCGGTATAAATAAATTTCTGTTTTTCGTTAGAATCTACATTATCATTATCAATTAGTCATGTTGTATTTTAGTTTCAATAACGAAGCGAATCTCACCAAATTTAACCACTAAAGATAATTTAAATTTTGCTTAGTAACTACATCAGGTAGCTGATACACTTGTTAAATATAGCGAAGTAATTAATTATGATAAAAAAATTGTTATGGCAACAACAAAATTAATTAAGCACCTATCTAAATTGCTATTTTATTGATTTTCCATAAATATAAATTCTATCGCTATTAAATATTTGGAAAGTATGTGTTCAAATTTCAAAACTTTAGACCAAACATATCCTAACCTCTCCATAACATTGAAATATCTAAAAATAACCTATAACAGGAATTCATACTCATGAATGAAAATACAGTCATCTATTTTTCATTTTGAAAATACATCGTTCATCATGTTTCATGAGAAAGATATTTCTTTTTGAACAAATCCGTTGTGACAAGATGATTGAACCCATGTTTAGTAGTAATTCAAAATTATTCTATACAGGGAACATTTCATTACAGACAAAACTGACATCGGATATAAGTTTACATGTAAAATGTTTTTCCTAAACATTAATTTTGACAATATAATGATATTATTTGCATATATATATATATATATATATATATATATATATATATATATATATATAACTGTATAAACTGTACTTTTAATTTTTTATTTTTATGAGACAAATAATTTAGAATAGAGTCCTACAATCAAAAATACGGTAACAGTTTGATATATTAATTCGTAAAAATAATTAATAAAAAGTACCTAATATTAAAAACTGTGTGTTGATGTAAAATTTATAATATTTACTAAGACAGTATAATGAACCTTTTATAAAACTTTATGAAAAGGTTCTTTTTTGTTAAAAATAGAAACCAACCTTACAATTACAAAAATATTGTATGTGCTACAATATTTTCAGCGCTTAATTTATATAAGTAGTACAATCTTACTTTGAAAGTTCTGCAAGCTTCAAAGCAATATTTATATGAGTTTACATTTTCGCATTCTAGTCTCAAATTAATTTCATGCAGGCACGGCATTCATGCTCCTAGATTCGCCATTCATTCGGTGTTTACATTCATAAATTGTGCGGAATTTAAATGTTTACAAAATCACATGCACTGAACGGACTGCTGGTTTACTGGCTTCGAATAGCGCGGTTTTAGTTTTGCAACAGGAAATCCAACGAGTTACGGCGCCTTAAATAATGATGAATGGAAGAATTTCATTAGTTTGAATAGTGTAAATTTGATGTGCAGTGTGTTTATTTTGCTTGACTGCAGCACGTAGAAGTAAATAAGGAAGTTGGAAGTGATATTGTGTTTGTCTCATTGCAATTTTAGAATATACGATTAAAAAAGCTTTTTTAGGTAACTGGTAAATACCGACAGTAGGGAATAGGTAAGGCGTAAAAAGTAGAAATACTGCGATCAATATTACTTTTGATTTTATATAAATTATTTTATAGTCAAAAAAATTAAAAATGTGAGCAAATACTTGATAATGTAAGCTTGTATTTATACTCAGGGCTCGAAATGGAAATTTTTATGGCCAAATTATAATCAATTTCAAGAGACGAGACAGTTTGTTATTTCGAGCCTTGTTTATACTGCTAAATTGTGCCACTAAATGAAATCGTTTAAATAAATTTCAAAGTAAAAAGCATAAAGCATAAAAAGCAAATAATACATATTTTTTGCCTTTCATAATTTTTGCTTTTTACACTAATAGCTAATAGCGCAAACCATTTTGTTTCTATAGTTATTTCAAAACAAAAGCTTTAACCTTTTTAAGTTTTCCAATCTAACTTAATGAAATATTTGGACCGTTTAAGTTGTAATTATTAAAGTTGCTATGTTTTAATAAAAGTTTTAAGTACATAACCCTGTTAAATTTATTTTCCGCCATTGGTAACGAAAATGTTTACAATGCAATGAAATATTTTTGTGTTGAAAAACTAATTAAAACCTTCTCTTGACCCAGTACCTACTTATTTTAATTATTCGCTGTAATAAAATCTTATTATCGAAGTACGCACTCGAACTAGAGCATTAAGAAGATACTAATCTTTGGATTACAAAACACTTACGACAAGTTTCATTATTTCATTAACTAATTACATTTTCACTCCATTTACATTCTACTGCGTTGAAGCATTTCACCATTTTGAAAAGCGCATTATATAGTTATAATCGAATTTGTACATAATACCCTATTACAGGAAATACGACTAATAAATATTTATTAAACCATTTATATGATTAAAGATTAGAGTTCAAAATTCTGACAGAAACGAATAGAACCTAACCTAAAAATTATCTTTTCAACCTACCTCTCTAAGATGTTCAAGATCAGCCTTGTTTCCTAGCAACACCACAGGAATTTGATTCTGAGTCCTTAGCTGTTGAACCTGGTGAAGGATATCCGCAGCGTACTTGAGACTACTAGAGGAAGTGACGTCATAAACCACCACGCAAGCATCAGCCCAGTATACAGGTTCTTCTGGAAACATGTCAGTGTCTGAACTGCAAACATCGACGATTTCTACTTCAAGAGTATTGTTGTTTATTGTCATTACTTGACGGTAGAGGAGATCTGAAACAATAAGAAACACGTAAGTAAAGAAAGGTAATATTCATAAATTTCAGTTCAGTGATTCATGTTGAAAGACACATAATAAATGTACCTAGTTCAGATTTTGCATAAAACGAATTTTAAATATAATTTTGAATTAAAAAATATTCTACCTATTCACATAAATGGTTTTCGTTTATTATAGTTTAACACATACGGATGTTAATTGTCGAGCGGTTTGAAGAGATAAAGCGAAATCCGAGAACTAGAATAATACTTGACCGGAATTGAACCCGAGTCCGTGTAAAGTGAGATCATAGCGGAAGTTGTACCCATTTATTTAAGTGTCGGGTTTTCCGCTTTCCGCAATTTGGGACTATCCTCAGGGAGGAAGAGGAGGTCCCATACTATTCTCGTTTCGCAAACATGGAGGACTAAATAACGAAACAAAACAATAAACATTCACGATCATTTTTGAAATGAGAATTGTTATTCTCTGAAGAGGTAAATACTTCTGCGTGGTACATAATGTAAATTAGTAAATACTTATATGTTGTGAGTAATACAATATGAGTCACTAGTCTAGATTTATGAAAGGTTTACCTCGATTTTGCAACTCGAAAACGATAGCACGTATTAATTGAAATCAGATCAGATTTGAATTACATTACTGAATAGGTTTACAAAAGGTTGACACTAAAAACTTTTTTATGCTGGACTTCAAAATTTTGTAGGTAAGTAGAAAGCGATATCAAATATAATTCAGATTTAGATGAAATAGAATAATTTTATACATCTTATCGGCGATTTAATCAGATATAAATTGAATTGCGTTATTCTATTTGAGCATACTAAACGATATTTATAAACTAGATATTGTTTTCCCTCAGATTTGAAGCAGTTTTGTGAGAAAATTAATTAGTAGTTTTAAAACAATTAAATCACATCAATGCGATTTTGACAAAAATATCAGCAGTCGATTAAGTTGAAATATACCTACATGCATATAATTAGACTGTAACACGCTACCCGCAATTCAAGCGTGCCAATCAAGTAACTGCAAAATTTGTCTGCCAAGATCAGAAGAACTACTTCAAAACAATAAAAGTAAATTTTGTCACTAAAATACAAAGTTCTCTTGTACTTAAATTGGCAGCGTCATTATATTACGTATGTTTATCACTACAGAAATATAGTACTACTATCCCAACTTCCCAACCCAAGTTTAAAAATAAATGAATAAAATCATCGAAAAAAATTATAAATTTTTAGCTCATTTTTAGTGGTGCTATCATAGAAAAATGTAAAGTACAATAGTAAGACTGTCGTTTACATTATGAAAATTAGTTTTCACTATACAGGAAAATACCATGTCGCGTTACATAATTATGCAGTAATGGCTTTGTTTTCTACGAGAAACGAGATGTTCTAGGAACTGACAACTAAAATTCATTGGTGCATCTTTGCAGAAGATCACTGATGTGTGAAATATGTAAAGGTTTTGTTTTGTTTCTTGTTATCGTTTCTTGAAAACTGAGAAATAGCAAGGCTTCTTTAATAATTAACTATTTGCGATGTTTACATTAAATAATGTTATTGAAGGTATGAACTGCGAGTAAAAAGAAATCAACGTGTTCCTAATTTAATTACACATGTTTATTTTTAGATATTTTACACAAAAGATTTGTAAAAAACCAAAATTATAATCTTTCATTTGCTTGCAGAGGTTACAGCATTTCAACAAAGTGGTTGTTGACAAAATGTTTAAATTTTCTTCTAAATTTTTTTTAGAAGTTGTAGAAGAATGTAAGTAATCGAATTAATCAATTAAGTTATATGATTAATTAACCTTCCTGTAAAATTTCAGTTTGTAGGTAATTAAAAAATAATAATTTAAAAATCAAAAAAGGCAAATCACTGATCCTGTATAAGGAACCAATGATTCATCTTAAATAATATTTATATTCACGATAGTTACAGTTAGCATAGCATGTTAGCCTGACGTGTAGGTAAACACTATTAGAACTACACACTACCGACGTATTTTTGTTGTTGTTATGATTTGTTTTACTAATTGGAAACAGTGACAGCGTAGTACTTTTTACAATGCTTAATACCAACATTTGACGAATCAAAGAAAGGTTATGGTACGAAACAAACGATTTGCAAAACATGCATCAGCTTATTTTTAAACTGAAAATCCGGTTCAAAACCCACATGAAATTCAAACAAATTCACTCATAACAATCTATTATAGTCCATTGGTACCTACGCATCAATAAAAATTCCAAACATTACCCAAAAAGAAACAGCAATCAATATCAACTACTAACAATATTTTCATCTTGAAATGAAAACAAACATCTTGCGATACAAACAAGTGCGCATCAGCGTCGCTAACCATGTGGAACACCTGTTTGGTTAGTGCTGCGCTAGCTCTGCTGTGTGGTGCTGCTTCGATTCTTCGAGCTTAACCAACCCCCTCCCCCCCTTCCCTGACCGTCGCGACGCCGCTGTTCCCGCCATTAAACGTCACGCGTCTGCACTCAACACTACGCGAGATGCTGATACAATTATGTTCACCAGTGGCGTAGTTAAAAGGATCTTAATTGGGTTATGGTACGGGAATTGATTATTAATGATGCTATGGAATACGTGTGATGGACGCAAGGTCAGGGTTGTATTTGCAGTTGCACTTTTATTATTGCACGACGGTAATTTAATTTTAAAGTTATATATAACGTAAGTTACTTTAGATATATGGTAATTTAATTGAAGGTCACTTTCAATGCTTCATTTAGTTCACTTTATACTTCATGACACGTAGGTATTTTGTAATTCGTAATTTTATTAAATATTAACATAGAAGCAGGAACTATTCAATAAACGTATCGTAAAATATGAGTCAGATGTAATTATAGCAGACTTTTCTTTATAGGTTTCAACTTCATGAATATACTTTTTTAACAAAGTCGTAAAAAAAACTCTGAACTACCAACTCGTATTTTCGACATAAATTAAATAATGGATCACATTTCTGTACATGTATAATTAGTGTTACAAAATCAAATTAAAATAAGATTTAAGTAAACAAAAATGTGTATGTTAATTATTAATTATTTGAATATCTAATTTTAATTGAAATTATTCTCTTTTGGAAATAAAAATGATTTCGACTCGTACATCTTATAAGTTGCTAATTTCATTCTAACATAAACGCACTCTTAACCATACGTGTAGCAGAAACAGCAACATAACGTAATTAATAATAATTTATAAAAACGTTGTATTGCAACATATTAATTAACGTAAATTTTCATTCATAATTTCAATATGTACCTTACACACCTAGTGTGTGGATAACGTATTCTTCAAAGAATTTCTCCTCCTGCTAATCTAGCAGGCACGCGGCAGCAGACGTGGAATGCCCGCTTTCTGATTCTAACCTAACTATCACGATCGCCTAAGCTTGCTCAGTCACAGCTCCGAGGCATCCGGTATAAATATAGCAGCATCAGCCGGCCGTTGGAATTCCTACCTGTGCCTTACTGTCGCTCGTAGAGCTTCTGTTGTGATATTTGTTGTGCTACCACGCACAAGATACAAATACACACAGCAAATAACCTAGCGTCGTAGCGATTTGCACTTTACAGTGAGAAATATTTCAAGTGTGACTCAGTGAGTCATGGAAAGAGAGGTTATGTTTATGTTGAAATTTAGGTTATGAGAAAAATTTGGATTGAAATTGGTGCTTGATAGATATACGGCCTTTGTGTTTGGGTATTGTTTATGTTTAGACGGGAAAATATAAAAATGCAGTTTGTAAACTAATAGAAATTTTGAATTTTGGTTGGTAACATTGTTTATTTACTTTAACGTATTAAGTCATAAAAATGATTAATTTTTAAGCTTTAAGGAAATATTGTGTTAAAATTGAGTTTGTTTTGACTAAAACTAACGACCAACAGCTAAGTTTGACATTAGAACAAAAATAAGCAAACCTAAATACGAGTAAATGAATACAATCTTCGAACTTAATTTTATTATGCACTCAGTTTGGTATGTTTACCGAGTTTACCACGCTGTTATTCAAAACCAAAATATTGGGTCCAAATAATGTAAAAAAATAACATAATATAATATAATATTTTAGTGAAAACATATGGAAGGCTTAATTATTAATTTCTTAAATAATTATAAAAAGTTTTGTATAAATTTAACAGATATTTTTATTAAATTGCTTTACTTTCTTGTAAAATCTAATGTATACAAATGTAAATGAAAACAGACGTACATGGTGTGTAATATTTAGTTTCAAAATAAATCTTTGATGGTCTAACTAACTAAAACCTTATTACTAAAGTAAAGTCATATTAGTATTGTACTTATTTATGCTTTCAATTGCAAATCGTGGATCGTGCTGTATATCTTATTATCTTAACTACATATTGTCTTCGAATTAGATAAATGGAACGTTGATATATTTATCTTCCTGTCTCGACTACAAGATGAACTGAATACCGAATTCTATGTTTTATGGTTTGTTTACACTTGATTTTATTGAGGTTACTTATTTTTGCTTCATGCGATTTTAATCTGATTCTGATTGTGAACTGAGTATTGAATGAGTACAGAAAACTTTAATAAGATGGCGTAAGAGATAGAAAAACGAGCCAAGAATTTTTTCGCAGAAGTAGAATAAATTTGCAGAAGCAGAAAAGTCAATAATTTTTTTTGTTCCTCTTAGAAGTGGGGATTTTCATTCATAAATAATTTGGTTTTTACTCTTTACTGTATTTAATTTTACTTAGAAAACATAAGGACACATGTGTCAGTTACAGTAAACACACTGCGTATTAATTCTAGAAAACGAAAATTTATTCTCGAATTGATCCAACGTAAATAATTATCATCATTATTAATATTTAAATTTGTTAAGTATGATAACTCATTAGGATAAATAATCAAAGAATTTTGCAAAATTAACAACATCTTTAATCTTTTTAAAATCACATCAATTCTTGTCTAACTTTTCATCACATTTTAGTCAACACAATGAACGGAAAATCGAAAACAAAGATCTGTCAGCAAAGCTCATATATTTAACTATGGCAATACACTAAATTTATGACGAAATAAATTGCATAATGCGTGTTTTGCGAAAATAAATCAAAATATACAACACAATCATTTACAATTTAGAAATACTGGAATCCTTTTCATCTTGTCTTTTGCGATTTTATTTAATTTAAAATGACTAGTAACTTTTTAGTTGCAAAATCATAAAAATTTATTCGTATATAATTTACATTTATGTTTTTAAACTTTATTAGTTAATATAATATCCGTAACCTTCAAAGTTTGCTCTAAAATTAGAATATTATATGTAAATTTATCAAAATATGTTTATCTAAAATTAATATGTCCCAAATACTTCTAATGTAAATAAACAAAATTTATAGATTATTGCGACATTAATTGGATGACAATTAAAATTAAGAATTATATTATGAAATGTTAAGGTAAATATCTGTCAGTTTAAATTGCACTGACGGTTGAAGATAAATAAGACAATGAATATGAACGTGAGTATGCATCAAAGGTAGTTAAATTTAACTGCTGTAGTTAAGAGCTACTTAATTATTTTAAAGCTTTCAAGGACTCAGTAGTAAGAAATTTTATGATTTTTGAGCATTATTTCCGAAACAACTACGAGTACTTTTATTTAATGCCTACTAATTCAACTGAATCCTTGAATACTATCATATTCACAATTTATTTTAAGTCTACTACAATTATAATTGTATTATTGCGCAGGTACGTAGGTGACTCTCAGTCTGGACGTACATAAGCTTAAAATAAATTACGTGTAATATCATCATATAACCTGACGTAACTTAAATATACGTTAAATGTTCAAAATTAAAATCAGTATTACGTCAATAACTTAAAATTGTATTTATAACAATAATGTAATTTGCGAACAATTGTTAAGCATTTCTAATTTTAAAGTTACGTATAGGAATGCCAATAAATAATACAACATTCCAGCAATCAATGTACCTACTAGCAAGCTTTCAAATAATTCACTCCCTGTCACTATTGCTAAAAACAAGTCTCATCATTTAGCTTTTGCATTAACTTGTTTAATTTAAAACATCTGAAACACTGCTGATTCGGAGAATAATGCTAAATGAAAAAGAATGACGTATGAGTGACTGCTATTATTAATTTTCTTGTCTACCATATTGGGCGACAGCAGAGTCCCCTATAATAAAACAAAATGTATTTTTGAGCAGGTTCGCTTTCTGGTTTAAAATTATTCGCTATGTTTACTAGCCTCCTACGTTATTTTTCGTCCGTTGTAAAAGCGCAAAATTCTTACGGCCAAATGACGTAAACTGTGCATCATAATATTCATCCAAAAAGTTTTCAAATTGTTTTGGACACTAAAAATATATTTTTGGGTAGTGTAAAAAGCAAGTTTGTTCACAAATATAAGTATCAGACAACATACTGACAATTTAAAAAATATAATATTGTATAAATTTATTTTTACTACTTTACTTGTTCTACTAAGGATACAATAAATAAAAAATGTCAAGAATTGAAAAAGTACTGTATAATAATATTGGAAAAATTCTCAGTGCACTTAAATTCTTTCTTTTCAAATACAAAAGGACAATTTGTGCCCTGTTGTATCACAAGTTTTTCTAACAAGCTGACAAAATAACAAACGTAACAAGACATAACCTTAAAAAGAACCAATCTCCAATGCACTGTATCAAATGGCTTCCTTTTTGTGTCAAACAAGAGTTTGACTTTCTTATGTACGAGTATAAAGTAAAATAATGCAAACCGATATTGATATTTTTGTTACCAAGTGATTCAGTTTCTTTTTAGTTTTCAGGACAGAATCTGTTTTACTATCAAAAATTGATGGGCTTATTTTTGCCATCATTTACGAAAAAATTATTGTGTTAAAATTAGAAATGATTTCTTTTTTGTATGGATGCATTTTCATTCAAGTAAATAGTGCACTAAATTTTTGGTGCACGTCAAAAACAGATGTACAATTTTTAAATAAACCAATCATTGAACTTTAAAATGCGTAAATGCATTTCACGTTTAAAGAACCTAATGCAAATATATTTGTTTTGTTTTATGTTTGTAAATAACAAAGTTTTGGATGTGTGATTGTTTTATTAGGGTAAGTGGCGAAATTTTAGATAAATTTTAAGTGTGCCCTTAACATCCGTGTATTAAAATACTGTTCTAAAAATAAATTAATAGTTCAGAAACCTATAAGAAGGTCGAGTAATGAAATTTGACAGCAGTGCCAATAAACTTATACCAAAATGATATTGGTGTCTGTCAAGCGGTCAAAAATTATCTGCTGTTGTAAAAAATGTTTATAAGATTCTGATTGTAAAAGATGAATCTATAGTTTATGATTTATGTTCCCTACGTAAGTGTTTATGATCAACTCAATTTAAATAGGTATCTATTGAAAGATTAAAACAGATTTTTCAAGAACGTTTACATTAGTTTGAAATTAGGACGGTGATGTGTATAATTATTGTTAGTTGGGATGTTGCGGGAAATTCCGCTTTTTAGAATTATTTTTAACAATGCGAACATCGGAAATGAAATTTTAGGATTGTTAATTGAAGTGGAACAGATTTGACCAC
This sequence comes from Agonum fuliginosum, assembly GCA_947534325.1. NCBI lineage: Eukaryota > Metazoa > Arthropoda > Insecta > Coleoptera > Carabidae > Agonum > Agonum fuliginosum. The sequence continues at coordinate 15,708,522 of OX384039.1, forward strand.
ACGTTCAAAATAAAATTCAATGTTAATGTAAAAATAAATTCGGCAATGTATATATCCTGGTCTATGACCAGTATATTCTTGTCTCACTATTTAAATCTAATTAAAGAGTACTTAATGTCATTGTTTCATTTTAAATCTAATGCATCCTGCTATTTTGCCTTCGACCGCTGGCACTAATATGTGTATAATGTATACATAGTTTACAAGTAAAAAGAAATTGCAATGTTATAGCAATAATTCTGGATTAGATTTTACTACTTTTACTTTAGTATAGGTACTCAGTTAGAAACTAACACTTTAAATGCAGTATACAAATTGCAACTTTATATTTTCCCAACTGCAATTTCCTTCTAAAAATAACACTTTTCCCTATACGTACTCCCATAATCAACTTTCACAACCCACAAAAATAAATGTCTTGAAAACATCACACAAAAGTCACCACGCGCGTCCTTATAACAAAATTACCCATAATGCTCTGCACGCTTCATGTTTCCAGCGGGTCAAGGGTCAAAGAAAGAAGGGACAGGGGAGAGGATGCCTGGTAGGCACGAGGCAGGGGCGCGACGCGGGAATTTTCCAGTAGGGACCTTAATAAGTTTACAAAGATACCTATTAAAGATTATCAAGGTGAAAATGAAATTTTATATCTGTGTAAGATGAGAAGGTTTGAGCTTTGAATTTTAAGGGCGAAATTATATTTGAATTCTTGTTTCGATTTCTACTGAAACAAAAATTCTTATTTTTAAATAATTATTGAATCACAGTAGAATTTATTTTTGGTATACTAGATTCTTCTCAGATAGTATAGGTACATACGTTTTTCATGATCATAATGATACTTTTATGTCAATACTTTTTTTATAATTATAAACGACTTCTATATTATAAAAAACATTTGAAATTAGTATCTTTTTAACTTTAACTAACTGCAGGAAAAATATGTTAAATTGGATAAAAAATTTTGTGTGTTAATATCTCTTATTTATAATTTAACTTATATTCAAAAATATCATAGTTATTACGTTGTCAACGAATAACAGGTGGTGTCCAAGTGGCAACATTTGTTTACCGTTTACCCATCGAAAGTATCAAGCAATTAACAATGGTCAACTTTAACGTTAAGGTGTTGTGAAATTGGAGCTACAGCCAAAAGATATAATGTTTTTGTTTATATATTTTCTTGCGCAACAAATAAGAAGAAATACACTTTTAATATACAATTTCAATTTAAGATACTGTCTACTACGCCAATGGGTTTTCGATTTTATCTTTTCTAGCAACGATCTGTTTTACCGCGTTTATGCGAAAATAATCTGTTTCAAAAAATAAGAAACATTTTACGAATAATGTAATGTTTTAATAAAAAAGTGACCTTTTTAACGCGCACCACTGCCTAGGCGTCGCGCCACACGTGCCACGACAGATGACTATCACTGTCGTGCTGTTGTCCTGTCTCAGGATCAGCAATTGTGATTACAATCTCCTGGAGAGCTGAGAAAGTCGCGTCCACATCACTGCATCTCAAACTTGTCTCGTGTGTCCTTCTCTCTCGCACTCTCCTCTCTTGGGTGTCCACGCCGACGTCTACTCGCGGCCGCACGAGCCAATAAGTGCGGTAATCTCGACGTGTGCTCGTCCTTTCAGGGTCACTCGAGGAACAGAGTTGGGATTGGGATTTATCCTCGGAGCTCGACCGCTGCCGATGTTTTATACTTGAAGGATTATGGACAGTGGAATTGTTTGGATGTGGGTTTGTTGTGCAAACGTGTTTTGATGCGTTTGTCCTTAGATTAGGTTGTTGAACAGCAAACAGCGTTTCGCTTGAGGCTAACTTTTGAAATTACTTTTATTCTTTTTTCTGAAGTAATTCTCATTTGAAATTACTACTGTTTTAATGTAAAATGAAATTGAAAAATAATATTCTATTACTGTCGTCTTATTCTAATTTGATAACTTTTTAGACAATGAACAATCAATGCTATAAATGAATGAGTCTATTCGGCAGTTTAATTTTACAATTAATATAAATAAATAAAATATAATGTTGATATTCACATAAACTTGTAGAAATCTTGCATTCAAGAGGTGTTTTATAATTTATACTTTCCCATAAACCATTTGATAATTAAAAATTATGTTGGAATGGAGTAGGTACTTAACACCTATGCTGATTTGTTTATATGTTAAACTAGTTTTGAATCTAAATTTGAGGTTTTTTGTATTTTGCATATATTTTATTATTAAGGGTGGACAAATTATTGAAAATTCAGATATTTTTATCGTGCTCTATGATATATAACATGTGCTTTGCATATTTAGATTAAATTCCGACATGCAGTTGTAGTGTATGGGCGGGGAAAGAGGAAGTAGTTGTTATGATTGTGTTTATTTTGAATTTGAATGTAAACAAAACAAATTATAAAATTAAATTAGGTTAAACTTCTTGAATTGTCACCGCTGTCACTTTGACATTACCCGATCATCAATTGCCTTCCAAGTGTAAGTCACTAGATGACGTCACATTGCAGAGGTCGAAAATTTAAAATAAATTTTTATAAGTACCTATTTGTTAAATAATTGTTCATTTTTTTACATTATATATCTTCTTATAAGTGAAATATTGTACACAAATAGAAATTTCTCCAAAATACAAAAATGTTAAGTATCCCATTCACATTAAAATACGAGGTTAGATTAATATTTTTTGGCTATAATATGAAAACTTCATTCGGGATTGCCATATGGGCGTTCCTCTGAATGCTTGTGCTGAGATGAGAAGGTTGTCAAAATTCATTTTGTATACCTATAGTTTCAATTTCAACTATAGTCTGTTTGACTGTTTGGCGCAACAACAGAACAATAGAAACAAGTTTTTCTATTTATATCATATGAAAATAATAGACATCTGTTTTTTAAACAAAAATAAAAGTATAAAGCTACACGTGGAAGAGATTTGCTACATAACATAAAAGTTTACTAATTAAATCAGAAAAAATAACTCATTAAATTAAATTTGTTTGCAATTCACAAATAAAACAAAGTTCACGAGCTTAAATTTAAACTCATTAGGAATCTTTCCTTTCGGTTCATCAGTGCGGTAGCGAAACAAAAAGAGGAAAACAAACTTGGAAAACGACTTCTTACTTGTCTTATTTCCTTTTCGTGAAAATCGAAATACCTAGTGTGTTTTATAATTTTTTGTAAGCAATTAATTTAAGATTTATATCACTTAGTGAAAATGCTGTAGGTAGGTAAGTGTAATTGATTTATATAACCTCATCGTGTATTTACTTGTCTCAACAAATAGTTTTTCAATAAACAAATTGATAACTTCTCTTCGGCGCCAGTGCAACCCACAGTTTGCAAACCCATATCGCTTTATTTATAGACTTCTCGTCTGAATCTCACATACCGACGCTCAGCGCAGCACAACGACGACAAAGTACGGAAGAAGCCTGCCAACGAGTCATCAGGCGATCCCGTAACCTTCGCAACAAGACGCGATCATTTACCACTGGTCATGTTCTACTTCCCGACAGGATTGCTAGGAATACACCGAAGTGATCGTTACTACCTACACACCACCAGAATAGAGGAGAGATTGTTTTTTAGGGCTTGACGTTTGAGGTTATGACGTGTGGTACTAACCCCATTTTTTGTTTTTGTTTTAATCGAAAGTATGCTAGATAAGTATGTGCCTGGTGTCTACCATCCTACGACGACTTAAAATAGAAAAGAACTTATTTTTAAAGGTTAGTTCTTATCATATTTTTGTATATCTCTATATTCTCAATGGAGAAATTCAGACTGACATCATACCCAGGAGATTGTCTTATACCATACCAATATCTTTCAAGTAATTAATCAAAGAACTTTATTAAAATAATATTTGTAGGTTGCTACGTATCTATAAAACTGTTAAGCTTAGAGACATGTAAGTTTCAATAACTTTTAACTAATTAAAGTAAATATTCAAAGTTACTCCCTGAACAATTAATTCATTTTTGTTATTGTTATAGAATTGTGTAGATGTCATCCAGTTTCGATATTTGAAGTTAAAAAAATTTAAATCAAATTGTTAAACGCATGTTATATTGTAGATAAGAAAAATATACTAAATTTTGTCAATCTGAAGATTGTTTGGTATAAGAAAAAGATTTTGTCTATGCTTGTATGATCTTAAGTTAATTTCTGCAATATTTTATTTCGGGCAGTTAAATGTTTCCAAGAGGATTTATTTTTTGTTTCTATGTTATGTACTTTCCGACATATCTAACATTTCTGTCTGAGATGTTTGTTTTTCTTTTTATTCTAGTATTAGGTTAGGAACAAGTACAAGTATATCTACCATCTTAAAATAGAATAATCCTAGTTTTACTTTTTACATTCTTAACTAAATTTGAGTTATGTTTTAATTGGTTAGGTCAGGTGATGTTCTTGTATATTGAGGTTAAGAATTAGGTTTCTGAGGAACTATATTTAAAGGAGGAATGAGTAAAGTTATGTAGATTTCGTAAAGTGAATGTTTGTAGTTTTAACCTAACCACAAAATTTTGAAATCATTAGTTTTGTTCGTTTTAATATCACAAAGATAAACACAAGTTTCAAAATTCTCTTCCTGCTATGAAGTATAAATTGAATGTGTAGTATTCGTTTAGTAGTCCGTTTTTGTAATTCGTTATTTTAAGATTAAATACCTATATCGACTGTTAAAATGATAAATATGCACAGAATCAAGTATATAGTTGAACTACCTGCTCCCATCTTATATAATTCCTTCGTTAAAAAACTTTGCCAAAGATAATATTGGTTTGGTAAACAAGATCGTACCAAATAATCTGGCAATCAAACCTTTTTATCAAAGAAATAAAAAAGCAAAACTCTATTTCCGAAAAGATCTAGTTACCTTGAAACTTCGACATATATATTGCAGTAAAGTTTTAATTAGATGCCACGAGCGTGAAGTGTATTAATAAATTAAGTTTCAAAATTTTAAACGTCGAATAATAATTTATGATAATAATTCTGTTACATAAATTCAACAATGTTCAGTTATAATTCGCAAAGTTTATTAAAGTGGAGTAGACAGGCTTTCATTTGTTTATAGAACTACTGTTGTTTTAAGAAAGTTTGCGTTGCCAAGGACCAGTAATATCAGCATGTGAAAATATTAACATTTCATAAATTTCCCGTGGAAGATGCAACTGGGTGCACTAATTTACCAAGGAAACATTTATATCCGAGTTAATAGTTTAGAAATTTTTGGTTACTGTAAGAACTACAAGCATATTTTGAATGCCAGAAAAAATTCTGTCATGAAGTTATACAATAAGTAAAATTAATATAGTTCGTTTAGACAATTCACGTCAAAGGAATGGTTCTTTATAACTTTCAAAAATAAAATATTAACCAATAGAATATTTTTGGCGGTTGTTCATGAAGAAACGATTTTGAAACAAAGAATTCACGATCGTGCGATATATTCTTAACAACTGAAAACTCTGGAAGTACCAACATACTATGTATACTTGTTATTATATCTAGCTTGAGTAGATACTAGAGTTTCTGCAATTGTTATTAAGTTTAGACTATCTGCTGGAAAGATGGCTTTATCGTTGTAATGTAATAAAAAGGAACAAATAAAATGGTATAAAAATAAAAAAAACAACTAATTTCAGAATATCAGTGTGAATAAATAAAGTGAGACACGTGTATCTACTAAACCCCTAAATGGTCGTTCTAACTAACTTCTTCACATAAAAGAAAGCAAATTGCTTTACGGATAATAAACCACCTTTTCCTTGAGTCACAACAACAAAAGATCCAGTATTTATTATTTAAATTTATTTTCAATTTATAGTTTCTGTAAGAATTGGAGCGAATGTCTCTTATTATAAATCACATGTTGAGAAATTATGCTAAACATATTTATAATCAAGTAATGTTCTTTATCACTCGTATTGCGCGAAATATTGAGACTTCACACTGCTATATCTTACAAGAGTTCAAAAACAAACAAACCAAAAAGTACTCAGTCATCTTAATCCAAGTTGACCTATATTTACGACAGAAACTAATATTCAACAGGTTAAATTATCGCCTTTGCTATCAAATATTGCAATATGGTGTAATCTTTTATCGAGCTATTAAGGTCAAATTAAATTCTTTCTAGTGATTGCTAAGTTTAGCGCTCGTTTAGGCATGAAAAAAATTTTGGCAAGCCTGCTAACTCGGTTATGCGAACAGGATTATTTTTGTTTTTTTTAAATCCCATCCAATTAGAGATGCAGACACGTAAATGTTATCTTTGTGAATACCTATGCGGTTTTTAAATTATGAAAGATTTTTCAATGATGATGAGCAAGTAGTTCAATAATGTGATATTTACATTTCTTTTTTTTTTAATTAGTAAGTTAACTTAACCTACTTATTTGTTTTGAAGTTTTAACCAGGGAGCAAAAAAGTAGGTTTGAATTGACTTAAATATTATTTTTTACTTCATGACATGCTATATTTTTATTTTCAATATTTCAGTGCTTGAATTGATGTTGTTGCTAACTGATAGAGCTGATTTTTTACAGTGGCAAATAGTTACAGCTATACTAGTCGGTTTATAAATACTATTATTTATTATAAGCCGGTAATGTGTACTATTTACAGTAAAGTAATCTAGCTAATTATTATTTGATATCATGCAGTTCATAGTCCATATTATTTACCTTACTTAAACAAACTTAATATAAAAACAAATAACCTACAAATATCGATGACTCACCTGTATTTGAGCGGTACTCTCCAATGTACCTCCTAGTAAGATATCGCACTGTGAGCGCTGAAACAAAATTGATATAATTAAAAAACAGGACAAAAACATGCTGTTTTATTAACAACATACGCATGCAAGTGATAATGCCATGTGTGGAAGCCATTTTGTTTTTAGAAGGAAAGGTCATAGGTCAGGAAAGATCTCAACTTTAATTACAAAATTTACTATGCATTGAATCTCCTCCATAAAGCAAGAAAACTACGTTTACGTAACGTAAACAAATATCGATACAACAAGCTGATTTAATTAGTCACTGTTAATTAACTATGAAACTAATTAACAACATACAGCGGTAGTACTGGCGTGTAGTATTATGTATAATATTGTTTGAGTTCGGTATAATTGATTATTGAGACGCAATAAGAATAAGTTTATTGAACTCAGTATTTAAGGTTTCTTTGAACAGAAAAAACTTGCTGAAAATTGAATTGTTTGGCAATATTTCCATACTTTCTTTTATGTATTCGTTTTCGAACCAAAACAAAATATACGAAACCACTCGAGTACTTCTATCGCAATTTTTGAAAGGTATTTTTAGTTTCTTCATGTATAGGTATATAAATATTTACGATTATTAAATTTGTAGCATAAGGACATTTCGTATCATAACCTTTGATAATATAAAACATCAAATAAATTAAATAATAAAGGTGAAATATTAGGATGAAACCATGTGAAATTAATTATTATATAATAAAAAAATAACATTTACCTTTCTCAAACAAATGCCCACGTAAATAAATTTCATTATATCGAGCTCTGTTTGTACATTGTACTCCATTAATTTAATCTCGTAAAAACAAGGAATTAAAACATAAAAAGCTCGGCCACCAAATTACGACTTTCCGAGTAATTAAAAATTAAGAACATCATTAAGAGCTTAAAAATTCTTTCATGTTCTTTCAGCAACGAAAAATTAGAAAACCAGGTTTTTTGAACACCAGTACCAGTACAATCGGACTGTCAGTGTGTCAATTAAATTTTAAAGGTATATTACTTTGAGAATTTCATAAGTTAAACTGATTCAGATGATTTGCACTTCAATGTAAGGTAACTGACTTAAATATGATTAACACCAGTTAGACATTGTAAATTAATATAAGAAATGATATACAACCACAAACGAGTTTCACGAAAACAAGTAGTACCGACATTTGTTATAAGCCTTTTGACTAAGTATGTTGGGTACAGTGTAGTGCTCAATCACTGATTTGTTGCATTCAAATTGTTGTTCGTTAAAAAATCCTATTTTGAATAATATATTTTATATATTTTTTAAAATGCTGGCAGTGTAATAAACAAAATTAAAAAGAGATCATTAATATGAAAGAAAAATATCATTTTTAAAGCAAATTGGGTATAATAAAAATAATTTCATGTTTTCCCCTGTATTCTACAGCATAAATTTCGAAACAAGAAACGCAAAATTTCCGTAATGGCTCTCAAAATATCTGAGTCAGCGTTTAAATTTATCCAATTAAATAATTTATTTTCCGTATAAGTATTCATACAAATTTTTAATCAAAATGTTTATAATAACTCTTACACCGAATCATAATATTTGGGAATCCTCATTACGTTTATTTTAGTCTAGGGATTTTCCGTTTTGAATAAAAATCTTTAAGTTTATTTTGCAACACATTCAACTTGTTTTTCGCACATAGAGTAATGAGTCTTTAATGTAAACGATGAGTCTATGCACTCTGTAAAGCAATTTTAAATAAATTTATTGCTCGTTAGACTTGAGAATAAATAAATTTGGGTCATATTACTTCCCTATCACTTTCAACAGATTATCAGCAGGACTATCTTTTTTAAACCTACTAATCCAAAATATCTTGCGTTAATTTATTCTATTTTAAGTTCAATGAAATTTAGAACAGACGATTCAATTTTTTGAATAAAAGTTATAAATATTATTTGTGCGATATACAAGAAAATAAAAAGAATAAGAAATTTAGTTGTTGCATTTTATTCAGTAATTTTTCTTGGTTACTATTCGACTTCAAAAGCTATACGAGAACAGAATAAATTTTCAAGAAACTATAAAAATTTTTGAAATATCTGACCTGAATGATTGACAGCTGTAAAAATTTCGTTCAAATCATAACAGACATAAATTTTTAGTGCATTCATTAAATGAAACCCACAGACTGCTCAAATTATATCCACCCTCAATTTCACTTAAGTTAATGAGTTTTCCGCAAACTTTAAATCGTTAAATTTCTTCTCATTATCAGAGTGAAATCACAAATCGTCAATAATTATTCGTCATTATTCTTTAAGTGAGTTTTTCAATTGTTCTTAGAATCCTTATAAATGAGTATGAAAATGTCGTTAAGGTTTTGAAATATAGTCATTACTGCTACTACTATTTTACGGTTTTAAGAATTTTTTATAGTAAGGAGAGTTTAATTTTGTTGATAGACATGTTACAGTAAAATATTTATTTCAATCATAAATGTAGTCCTCGTTTCAATTTTCTAGAGAATAAAATTATTGACAAATTGGAAACAAGCTCAATATACGAGGAGATAGATAGATAAGTTAGGACATACATTATTTTAGAATTCATGTAAAATACTGTTAATTACTTACATAAAATAAAAACGCAATTATTGCATTTGTCAAATTTAATTTTTTAATACAGTACATATTCATTATATTCATAAAAGAATCTTATCGAAATAATATGTTCTCAAAAGTAATAAACACAGAATAGTCGCATCCTTTCTGAACAGAGTTGTCAAAAATAGTAACTGATCATCGTTACAGTAAAAATATTGCGTTTTAATTTTAACTGTACATTTTTAAAAGTTCAAAGTAATAAATCTTTTAATAATTTTCGCATCCTCTCCTCGTAAACTTATTAAAATCATGGCGTCAGTCAGTCACTCATAAAATACGAATGAAATAAATTCTTAACAAACTATTGTATCATAATAATGGTAGGTTATGTTATGTGCTTGTAGTCACCCACATGAATGAACAAAACATACAAACATACCTCTTGACTAATCATCGTTCTCCGAAAGCTTCTCCCGAGCTAAATAAAAGTCACACGAACATAACCTAGCTTTCCCGTCCGATGTTTAATCCCGCAGGAATTTAGGGGCCATGTGCTGAGTAAACGTCCGCGGCACGAACATGAGATACTTGTACGGTACTGCATTCTTGCCTGTTTATTTGAATGCGATTTTTTTATTTGATGAGCAAAGAGTAAATGTAGATGTTCGTGTTTTTAAAATATGTAATTAGTTATGATACTGTAGAGAAGATTTTTGGCAAGAGTTGAAATGGATGTTTTGTTCGGGAGAAAGAATGAAGTGCGCGGGTTTTTAAATGGATATGAGGTGGTATTGCTTATGGTTTTGTGAACAGAAATGACCGTTTATTAACTGGAGTATGTTGATTTAAAAAAGAATAGGCTTTTACTTCAACTACTTTGAGAACTTTTTAATTGCTGTAAGCTGTACTAGTTCGTAAACGGATTTTAAAAGAATAGTTAATTAAAATTTATGTACGATGCATTTTAATACAATAATTTTACTACGTTCCGTATAAATCAACATTCTTGAATTTATTTAGGATTTCCTTGACTTCAAGTTGCTTTCAACCATTTTATATATGTGTTATACATAGTATACGCATGAGCGTTGATGTAGTTATGTTCTTGTTGCAATTCCGAATATGATTTGTTATTGATAAATTAGGTTTGAAACATAAATTAATAATTATGATGACGATGAGATTCATGATTAAGTTGTATTTAATGATTGAGAAACATGCTAAATTATAATGTACTGTACCTGACTTTCCAACATTCATTTTCCCAAGAACAGCTATCCGGACACGAGGCATATTGGTCTTATCTTCTGTCTTCATACTGCTGGCTCTTCTTCTGCAAAAAATAAAAATCATTACTCTCTAACTCTCCTATAAAACGCAAAGTAAAAAAAGAACATAAATGTTACAGCAAAGCTTCTATAATAACTATCGGGTTCGAAACAAAAAAATGAATTATCCGTAACAAAAGCTGGATGTAAACAAAACTCGATACTCTTTCTCCTCTTTCTCTTTGTTGGTGCTTTTGTTTTTCTTGCCAAGGTTGTTTGGATTAAAGGCGGATATTTGTCGTCACCGGTAACAAACTGCAGTCGATTAATTTTTCGGATTTTATATTCACTATTTTTAATCAACACGCATATCTCACGGCGCCGGGCTGGAAGAATTTTTAAAAATATACACAAGTTTTTTTTCTGCCACTTTCAGCAGCTCACTATGATCGTAAATTCCAAAGTTCATACATTTTCGCCCACGATATAGTTTATAGTTTTTTAATAGAGTATTTTGAAAAGTTTTGAGGGCTATATATGACTTACTAGTGCTATTTTTAATGCAAGTTTGTACTTTTACTTCTAGTAAGTGACACTAAATAGATAATCGGTCAAGGAAAAAATTTCTATAAATTGTTTTTATTACAGACCGATTTGTAAGTTCTAATTTGCTATTATAAACATTTAGTGCTTAGAAATTAGAACGGAAATTTCTATTTTTAAATACAATAATTTGATCATTGAATGAGGCAAACCTTTCCTATTTTACACAGTGTTTTTAGAGGCAAAATTTTTGCAGAAAGCTGAAACGCCTCTTACAGTCGCGAGACTAGTTAAACCGGTACAATATTTGTTATTAAGAATATTGAAAATCCAAGACTATGAAGTACTGCAACTATAGTCAACCATTATTAATTTATAATTAAAATAATATTAGATAAAATTTACCGTTTAGACATTTTTTTGTAAAAGAATAAAGAAACTGAGCTATAGTAATTCAGCAAAACGTTGAAGTTGTTTTATCTATTCTGAAAGTTAAATTTGAAAGTTTCAGAATAAATTGTTTTAGATTTTAACAAGTGAAACTGCGTATTTAATTTCATCCAGGAAGTACTGGTCATAATATTTGTAAATACCAAATTTCAAATATTTGATCAACAGCCATGTTTACTTGTACCCTTATGTATCCATTACTTTAAATGTATTTTTTAATTTATATGTTGACTAAAATTTGATTATTTGTGTATGTTTCTGTCGCCGAAAAATTCGAAAATTGGAATTGTAAATTATCATACTAATTGGCCAAAATCCAGAATTCATAAGTGTTGAAAATATATTTTACTTCTTTCGTAGTACAAAACTTTTACTTCTTGATTTAAAAATAAGTTTGATAAAATTGTGATTCTGCTGACAAAGTTAAGATGAGTTGAACATAAAAAGCCAATATATTTTCGTAGTAGGTCAAAAGTGTTGGTGTTATAAGTTAGATGAATGCTAAATTGCTAACAAGCCATCTAATCATTAAAAATACAACCGTTTTAAATTATTTTATATCGGTATTTACGATTAGGGTTATGTCATAGCATAAAACTTTTCATCGCATTTTTTACATTAATGTCGTCTTCGAGTCAAAACACCCACAGTTCATTTAGTGGGAGGAGAATGAATAACAAAAAATATATTAACACCGTATAATATTAATGGGTCTCAAACTACTTCCTCATAGTTTGCTTTTTCGGAGTTAATCTATATTTTAAAATTTAATTATCGTAAACGCTTTTTATTTGCCACTTGAATCATTCATTTAAATCAATTTACTTTTGTTGTTGTTCTATTTGCTTGTATCACTAGTGACATAATTTACTGATTTGATTTACAACTATGAATAAATTAATGCAAATACAAAATATTCATACACAACAAGCGTATAGTTTAGTTTCAATAATGTACTTAACACTTATTAGGTTCAAGAAGAACGCTATTTCGATTCTAACACGATTTCTTTCAGGAAGGCGACATGGAAAATTGCGAAAACTGAATTAAATTGCGCATTTTTATGACACCTCGCTTCTAGAAAGAACTACTTACTTGACGCACTTTTTAAAAATTATGCAATTATCAGGCATTTTAACTAACGGACTAACCAGGTTACTGACTAGCCATTTGTAAGCATTATTTTTTAAATTTCATTATTCATTTTTCAAAGAAATATGCGCAGAATAATATTTTCTATAACTTTTAATTGGATTAGTAGTTTGACACAGATAAAACAATAATAATTGTCAACTGCTCGTTAGTCATACTCAGTATGGATCTATGAGATGAAAAATGCAATTTTGTTCATTTGTTGGTTGTGAGTGTCATAAATGTATGCTGGAGAAATGTAGATTATTTTTTGAAACAAAGAAAACATTTAATGTTAACAAGGATCAAGCACGGGTTTTGTGATGCCATGAATTAATTTTTAATTAAATTTTAAATGTAACAATAGAATCAAAAACTCATTTGATTTTGCATCTAAGTACTTAAAAATTAATAATGTATTGTTTCTAACTTCTCTAATTACATAATACTTAATACATTCTGCAAATTTTTAACTTATTTACTAAATTATATTGTTTAGACCGGGAGATGGTCTCCGATTTCATACAGCATGCCTTTAGGAGGATGGCATATTGACCCTATGACAACATAGAAAAACGGGTATTAAACCCTTGCACGCTTTCCGGTCATATGGAAAATTGCATTTCCATTTGCAAAAAACTTTTCCGAAATTTTCCACCCTTGGGATAACGAGGACTGCATGCCAATTTTATTATAGGTGTTTTATGACACAAATATTAATTCTTTTTATCGGCAAGCTGTATGAAAACGCGGAAAATCATGTGACCGTTTGAGCCTTTTGGGATCCTGCGAATCGCATGCCTATAATCTTGTATGTGTTTAAGTTTCTTTTGATAAAAGGGCATGTATTATTAAATCAGGGAAAAACACAAAATTTTTGTGCAAATGGAAAAATGCAATTTTCCTAGGTATGTTATTTGTTCGAATTCTCACTCCTTGTGCATAAAATTCTCTATCAGACAGATGCTTAACGATTTATATGTTAATGGCACAGTTATCGAGAAAATCGTGAAAAATGTATTTCGTGTCATTTCAATCATTAAAAATCAAGTCGAAATTATGTCTCCCTACACGAAAACGGCAGTCAAAAATATAAATTCTCGGTTCTCCGAACATTTCTCTATAACCTACAGTTCAAAAAATAATTTCGACGGACTTTTTGGCCGAAATTTTCGCCCGCCATCTTGAATTTGGGGCACAAGGAGTGAGAATTCGAGCAAATAACATACCTAGGCGTGATCAGCGAGTTTCAAACATAAGAGTCAACCTGTTAATCAATTATTACATGATTTGCTTCTAGGAGGTATATTTTCGAAAAAATTACCTAGTCTAGTGGTATCTACCAAATCTACCAACCGTCTGACTGAATCAAGTGGAACTCTTCTTCTTTAATCTAATTTTAAGCGAATGCGAAATCAATAAGTTAAAGCTGTAGAGGCATATGGTATAGCCATTCTGACTCTCTTCACTGTTTGCGGAATATTCGAGATGTTGTAGACACAATTGTTTTGATTTCAGTAAATTTATTCATGTTTTCACACTGCAATTTGGAATTTTGAAATGGAGTGAATGATTCTTAATGTCAGGCTTTGCCTTTGTGATTTTTTGGAGCAATGAACAAACAATGATTTCATATATTACTTTTATAAGATCTTGTTTTATTATTTTTATGGCACGGTTTTGGAAGTAGTACAAGATTGTAAAATATACAGTGTTATATCTTATAAAGAACAATAAAAGGACATCCCTTATTGTACGGGGAGGACGCATATTCATAGTCCGAAACTTGGTTAACTCTCAAACGGACTTTCCGCCGGACATGGGGATTTAATACAAACAGAAAGAAAAAATTGTGGAAGTGTACAATAATAAAAAGCTTAGGGTAAGCTTCAGGGTCGTAGACAGGGGAGGCCACTTGCCCACTCTAAAAATCGGGAGGTCTTTTCTTATTTTTAATAAGACGCAATACTAATTTAAAAATTGTATCAAATTATTATTTATATCAGAGGTGTACAGTAAAAAGGATAGTATAGGTATTTCATCAAGACAAGAATTCTTTAACTAAGCCTCCTTCAAAAAATGAAAGCTTATTGATTTAATATGATCAAATCTTTTTAAGTACGTACACTGTATACCTACCTATTTGTGTTTCTAAAAATTTTACAATTATTATTGACATAAATCATCATTCATTTAAAAAGTATGTTTATAATATAAAATGAAATTTGTATTTTCTTTTTCATAAAACAGGCTAATGAAATGATGTTATGTTTCTTTCTTATTGCGACTAAAATAAAATGTACATACGAGCTTGAAAGTAGGTAAGTATATTTTATCTGTAAAATAATATTTTAACAATAGTTTCTGTGTGTAAAAATATACGTTGGTTCATAATAAAGGCATCAGTAAACTGAATGGATATACACAATTTTATTGCGAATTGAATTATTGGTTGTTTTTTCCAAGTTCATCTTTTGATCAGGATCAACAATAAATTTTTTGATTACTTAAGTATACATGTTGATGTTGCTTGCAATTCAAATTACAAAAGTAAAATTTATTGCGCTTTTCACTACACGGGGATGTGGATACTGAATAGAATAATGTACCTATAGTATTACCTAACACGCCCACTTAACATAATTAAAAAATATGATTTTAAAAATCTGCGAATTATCAAATATTGTATTTTATTGTTTGTACAAGTTCTTCAATAATGTTATGGTAGGTAATAAAAATTTGCGATTGTATGCATTATATGTATTAATATAGTTAGAACAATCTATAAAATATTGTTATCTACATTTACCGAAACAGATAATCGATGTATATGAATTATGATTAGGAATTTAGATTAACTCCTCACATTGCAATCAAATTATGCATATGATTTATTTTTTATCGACTTAGTAATGGGTAGGTACCTACTTTACCTCCATAACTCTATACATTTCAGAGTATTTATCATAACTTTATCGAAAAACAGATATTATACAGTCAATACAACGGAAATAAGATTTTAGGAATCCAAATCTAAAATCAAATAAAAACAATTTCCGTTGGAGAATAAAATTTGATTACCTATATAAAAAAGCAAGACAAGTATTTACCAATACGACTAAAAATTCTTTCTTACAAGATGGCCATACACATTGCGTAAATTAGGCTTAACCGTATAAAGCACAAGCAGTATTCACATTCAGAAATTCTGAATTTATTAATTATCTACATAAACAATTACTTGCAAATCACAATAAAATAATTTACTATAACGTTTTTATTTTATATCTGTGAATAATACATTGTTTTTCACAAGCCAAACAACGTGTTTTATTTGTAATTACTATTACTAATTAAAATATATAAATTCATAGGACTGAATTCAGCTCTTATTGTAATAAATGAATAGTTCTCAATCAATATATTTTATGGCAAATTCAAATATATCTTGAGTGATAAATTAATTTAAAGTAATTAATTTCTTCAAAAAATATAAATGATATATTCTCACGCTTTAGTTATAATTTCTGAAAACACATCAGTTTGTCTTCTCTCTTAAATACGTATCAACAACTCGCAACAACTCAATATAAAAAAACAAAATATTATCAATCATTTATACACTTCACCGACTGAGTGAGTTTTCATCGCACCTGTACGCTCGCTGCACCGAAAATATAAATAACATCTGGGAGAAAAAGTTTGGCAACTGCTGGTCCGGCCAACTGACCAATCTCGCGACGCCGGGCTTTGAAATAGACGCTTAGCAGTGGCGCCCGGCGAGGGAGCACTTGAGAAAAATAATAACCGGAAGTTAAGGAATTCTAATTAGTGAAGTGATTTTAGTGTTGACCTCACAAATACTGATGCTATAATTTAAAAATATATCGGGTGATCTGTCAAATAGTCTTTATATTCTGAATGAGTGATTTCCAAAATGCGCATGACTTCTTTTCGAAATGTGTCACATTGGTATGACGTTTTATTTTAGCTTGGAATTTATGGCCATACGTTTTACAGTTTATTTGTATCCATTGACTTAAAATACCTAGGTACTACATACATTATGCTCAAATCTAGTAAGTACCTTTTATACAACTTGAATCATCGTCATAGATACATATTTTAGCGTGAGTGCGGTACCAGCCGTCACCTCACGACTATTCATGGATGGTTTATGTGCAGTTAACTTTGACTATGTACCGGACTGAATTCGTCCCTTATAGTTGCTACATCCTAGAACCAAAGTTGGTTCCATAACATATAGGTGCGGATTCAGACTTTCGTTTTGGAGGGAGGGATCAAACTTGAAGACATCTTATTAATGAATAGGAAAAAAATACGCCGCAGACATTCTTTTTCATTCAAGGTAAATGCCTTATACTTAAAAGATATACTTTTTTAAGGGATATGAAGTTTGATGTTTTTTCTTATTTAATCCGCAACATGTTTTCTTCAGCCCATTCACAGTAAAATTGGTATGATATATCGGTTATGAAAAACTACATGTTTTATTCTCGTTTAGGTAGTTATAATTGTAATTTAACCAGATAATAGTGGCACTTCCCTCGCTCTGTGTTGAACATTGTACCCATTTAAATAAAAAATTGAAGTCTTTTCAATATTATTTAATCAAAAAATCAGGTTTTTTCCAAAATAATAATTATAGACACATAATTTTATATTTTACGTTTCTATTATTTTTTAAGTGACATTTAATTTTTTTTGGTCAATATTCTTGATTCCCCTCTTGGAACCGCGACTGAGAACATAGTCAGCCATCACTCAGTTTTCCTTATCCACCCAATTAGCCCATTAAAGTACATTAATTATTCGATATTTCAAATGAAACGGTGCAATAGTGCTGTGCAAATATACGAGTATAAGAAAATTGAATTGGATTTATAAATTTATTAACATTTTTATCGGGTTTGAAATTTGTCAACAAAAATGTATATAATTTTGAAGATTTATGAAGTTGTATAAAACATACAACGCACATAATATGTTGAAGTATAATTTGGATTGGTGATCATAACATAGGCGTAGCCAGGATTTTTGTTTTGGGTCCTAAGTACATAGGCAAATAAAATATAAATATACTAGTTCGCTGAAGGGGGTGGGGTGATTTCACCTCCAACCCCTCTCCGCCTTTGTCTACGGTATGGATCATAATGTTGTAACTTGCGAAAATTGTGTACTATTGGTCGTTGATATGTGACCATAGTCAACTACTACCTTATTGTATTGTAACTATTTATTTAATTTTAATAAGACAATTTAACATTAATCTTTCAATAAAATGTTAATTAAAACTAAATATGTAATACATTAATCATAAATAGGTAGGTACCCGTTATTTGACGAATGAAAACCACATTCATTACAAAAATACTTGTAACAAAATTCAGTCTGTGTGTTTTCTACATTTTATTAGTAAAAATCCGTTATACTTATTTATAACAACGATAAAGATGTCTCGAAATAATGACTCAATTTGCGGGCAAGACCTCACGGTTGAAAAATTTCAACACCCTCATTATTGCAAAAAATCCGGAATTTTGAAAAATTCTAATTAATTTTAATGCTCGTTTTCGCATGAGGGTGGTCTGAACGAGGAAATACTTAAGAAGCTGAATGTTCAAAGTCTAAAATTAGATCAATTTAACGCCAAAGTAGTTTAAACTTTTGTATATTTCGCTTCACAAATAAGACGTCCTGTGAACATGCCGGAAATATTTCGTTTCCATTTTTACTCGTTTTTGAACGGTACAAATTTTCGAAATGTGTATTTTTTAAAACATGTCAGATAATATTAATCTGTTTTGGGATGTGTATTAAGCAAAATGATAAATTTGGTTCTGAAAATTGAAATTAATTCTTTTTGAGATTAATGATGCAGAAAATAATATATTACATGATGATTGCTATATGTCGCAATTTGTTATTCTCTAGAAATTTGTTTAATTTGTTTTTAACGAATCACCCTCGTGAACTGAATAATTGCCAATATACTGTTACAAATTATTTTATATAACCGAATTCAATTTATAATCCAATTAATTTTAATATCAAAATATAATTACAAAACAATCAGAACATTGAACTCTATTCTCTCTTGAAATAATTAAATGCACACTTTAATGACTCTTAAGAGAAAATTGGTTTGAAAATTAAATGTGAATAACCGTTTTTTGCTTCACATACATGTAAATTAAACGAGAATCTGGCTGGTGACAGCGCCAAAATTAACATTTTTTATAAACAGTTTAATTGGGATATTTAAGAAATGAATATAATTTAATTTAAATGTGCATATTTTATAGGTACCTACCTACTTTAATTAGTCTTAGCATTTAAATGTCTTTGGCAGACTAATTAGTACCTAATTGTATCTGTCAAATAGAAAAGAAATCGCAGAAAATTTCACACCTAATATCATTTTTACACATTGTGTAGGTACGTTTATTTATTTAAATATAAGATAACATATCTGTCATATAAAATGGAAAATATAAGTGGTAAAAGTTACACCAACACCAACATATATCGTAAAATCGAGAAAGGTATCTCGAACAGATTTGACACTTGATTCGATTGTATAAATGTATACATTTATATGATGTCTCGTTTTAATTACGTTGATAATTTTGAATTATAATGACATTTTTTTGAAATATGACAAATGGTGTAAACCCAAATTCTATCGAAAGGTACAGAAACCGGTCCCTAACTAAATATAAATAAAACCAAATACATTTTTTATCTATTAGCATGAATATGGAATAAATATATATTTCCACGTGACTTGTATATAGGTACTCTCACTGTTTTTACCAATAGATGAAAAAGGATTTATAAAATTCAATATTATTTACCTTAGACAACCCTCAGAAGTAAGGCCCTTGAAGCCACCAAAATTAACAATGCACGTAATTTTTAAAAAGTCTTTAGGGCACGACTAAATAATTCAAAATAGTCTTTAGTCACTCACAAACACAACTACAAATTGGAGTTTTTGATAAAACAATGTATAATAGGCGATCGTTGCTTAGTAGGCCTTGCAACGCCGGCTGAAAACTGAATGAGCTCCGTCGGGACGCCACGCGTATTTATCAGTTGGCGTCGCTATAGCAACCCGAGGCGTCTCGGCGCTTAACAAGTGCGAGAGAGAGGGGGACGCCGTCGCAAGTGTCATTCACAGACATACATAAATGCAAATATGTTACGAAGATTTTTCTCTTCTTGAAGTGTCTTTTATATAATATCGCGATGAAAAGATGACCTCGAAGCATGATTTTCCATACTTTTTATTGTCAAATCTTTTGAACTGCTGACATTGAGGCACATAAGCACAATGATCTTGCATATGGGGTCAAAATACTCGACCAATCAGAGAATTTTCAATGCTAAGATGTTAAGTATCGTTTTACTCGTAGGGTGAGAATTTTCTTTGAAATTTGTATTGATATTGAATACTCAGAAATTATAAAACTTTTAAAATATACACGCCGCCTGGAGGCTAATTCAAAAAATGCCAATGCGTTTAACACATGTCTCATTCGATAACAAACACAATGGCTCTTCTACACAAGACACATTGTGACTATCCGTGTTTTGTTTTAACTTAAATGTTTTAACAGAAGTTTTGGAAAAAATATCAAACCTTTTTTTATAAAATAATTTATTTATTATTATTTAATGGTATATTTCGAATATTTTTGTCTTCTTTTATTATTTCAAATTATTTTTTGTTATAGTATTTTTCTCTCTGTCATGATGTGCAATCTGCGACTAAGTTTTAGAGTTTACATACTAATGCTGTCTCCACTAGCTTTCAACCCTTGCAACTGTTAAACCTTGAGGTTGTTGTTTTAGGAAGATTATTCTAAGGGATTCCTTTTTCACATTTGCTAAATTTATTTCTATTACACATGCATCATTTCACAAACTCAACTTTCTCATAGAATTTAATTTAAGTAATTATTGTTATTGTTTGGATATTTTAGGATTTTTAATTGATTTTTTGGTGATAAATAAACTGTAAAAATCAATATATGTTGCTATTAGAAAAAATCGAATTTCACAACATTTACGTGGCATTTTTTGAAGCTAGTGATGCCGCCGAGACGAGAAATTTCTCGTCTCATTCTCGTCTCGTCTCGAAATTACGAGACGAGAATCAGTAAATTTCTCGTCTCGGATTTTCGGGGCGAGACGAGAATTCATAATTTTGAGACGAGAAATACTCTCGAGAACTCGAAAATTCTCGAAATTTTTACTTAAAAATATCTTTTTTTTAATCAGGAATGAAGAAAAATTACTGGGATGCACTCAACAATATTTTATTTCTCAGTCGACTAGTTTCGACGTCACATACGTCATCATCAGGAGCTACATTATTAAAAGAACAATCAAGAATAGTGAATAGTTATTTACGAACCAAATGCGGGCAGATTTTGATCCCACATGAGCGGTTTTTTGAAACACGAGCGAAGCGAGGGTTTCATTTACGCGAATGCTGCGATGGTGTCTTCCCGCAAGTGGTTTGTACAATGTTTTTTGTAACGAATAAAACTATAATCAAATACATTCAAGTTGTACGAGGGTTGTCCGTAAAGTAAGGTTCCCAGTGATTTTTCACAGTGTAAAACATGTTTAATTCCAAAAATGCGTACATTTTTGGAAAGTTCAGACTTTTACCTACCACTGCGGTCAATGCATTTTTGCATGCGGTGTACGAGCTTTTGAATGCCCGAGTCAAAAAATCTGCCACCAAGTCACGCAGATACGTCCGGAACGCTCCTCATCATGGACGTCAGTACGCCCGATCTTGAACTCTCTGCACCATTTGCGCACGTGTTGTAGGCTCATACACTTGTCTCCATAGATTTCGCATAGCTGGGAATGGGTTTCTACCGGCGCAATGTTTTTTTCGGACAGGAAACGGATCACCTAGCGCAGCTAACACATGCAACTATTTTGAATTATTATGACAGTGACAGTACAGTTGACATCTTTCGCTTGCATATTGGTTTACATTATCGTTTACATATTACATGAACATGAAACTATTAAAATGTAAGTAAAACTATTTATTAGATTAAAAAAATTACAAAGAGCTAATTAAAAAACTAAGAACTATAAAACTTTTTCAAAAAGTTTATGAATTATGAAATTTATTGAAAAAATATAATTTAAGAAAGTCTAACTAAAACAAAATTCACATATTACAGTGTCAAGGCGGGAAGGTTATATGCTGGCCAAATCAGATTTTTTTCTTGCTAAAATATATATAATACTTACATAATAAGTATCTACTGAATAAATTCACATCAGCTGGACAATGGAAGTCGCAAACCATCATGTATAGCAATATACATAATTTAAAACTAGCGAGTTCAAAGCTTTGAATTTAAATTAATATCCAAAAATAATTTACCTACCTACTTCAAATATTTAATTTTCTTTTTTTACACATTAACGATATTCTGATTTTCAGAAAATGCCCAATATATTATACTCTTAATTGAAAGTCCTTTATCCTTTTTATGCGGTTTATTCATACTAAACTCCTTATTCGTTATAAAAAATGAATTTCAGTGCCTAAGGTACACAAATGACATCGTTTCGTAACCGTAAATTAACTCTTTATGGACTACTTCGTACTACATCGCAATATAAAATGTACCAAAATGTACCTATCGTTGTTCTATTTTGTAATATTTTAAATAAAAAATAAGAATTCCGATTGTGTTGTCAACATTTCACAATAAACAATGCTGTTAGACAAACACTATCTAATAAAGAGTATTAATTCAATATTTTGTTGAAAACATGAGAAAATTAAGCGCACTGATTGACCGGAAGTGTAAACATTTTTGTTTTGAAAATCGCTTCAAGTTTATATTGCATAATAAAACTTTGGAACATTTAGAAAACATTTCTCAGAATGTTTATTTTTGATACACACATTCCAATATGGACAGAGTTCATACCCTTCACAAGAAATTAGTAATATCGTGAAATACCTATCTGACTATTAAAACGGTTGCATGTCAAATTATGGGTTTCGATGAACTGTAATACTGCATTACTGTGGTTAACAATTTAATTATTATTAATTAATTAATAATATTAATGAATTTACTATAAGAATAATTATTTGTACATTAATTATACTTTTACAATTACATTAGAAAGTACAAAATTTAAATTTGGTCAATACAAAATAATTGTTGAATTGCAAATTTAAATTTTTTCGGGCTCGGGCGTAGCAGCATGCACAAGTTAACATTTCTTCCAGCTCAGGTTCAAATATGGTTTCGAACACCCACTCGCTTTATCAACGTCTAAAGGCGGCTTCCCACGACGCGTGGCTCGTCGCGCCACTACCTGAATATACGAGCCACGCTCCACGAGCCATTACAAGCCTCGACCATTTCCACGACACGTTGAAGCGCGAGTACAGAGGCTTGCACACGCATTCACGAGCCACTCGCCAACTGGATTGTTTGACGCAGTACAAAATGAACAATCAACAGAAGAATATTACTGCCTGTGTAGCTTCGTATATTTTATTGATAGGTGAATATTTAAAAATAAATAAAAATAAACAGAAAACAGAAAAATAACCATACAGCACAGCGTCTTGAGTTCAAGTGACGACAAGTCAAAACGTTGTTGGAAGCGCACATGCGTCGTGGGAATGCACACACACGCCGAGAATACACGCGCACGGCGCGTTTCCTTTGACTCGTGCCAAATTTACCGACAACTGACGGGACGGGCTCGCGGCGCGAACGCGCTAGAACGAGCCACGAGCCAACCCCTTCCCACGACGCGTGGCTCGCCAAACCAGGTAGCGGCGCGTACGAGCCTCGCGCCGTGGGAAGGCGCCTTAACGCACCGTTTATTCCCCCCCACGAAACTCGCCGCCCACTCCCTCCATGTCTTAATGTTAGCTAGACTGGTCGTCAAAATTTCGTGCCGAATCTAGATTTGTGTTTGGTATACTATTA
Source organism: Agonum fuliginosum (assembly GCA_947534325.1). NCBI lineage: Eukaryota > Metazoa > Arthropoda > Insecta > Coleoptera > Carabidae > Agonum > Agonum fuliginosum. The sequence goes on from OX384039.1 coordinate 15,732,332, forward strand.
GGCGGTTACAAAATAAAAACTAAATAATTTGTGTAATATTCTGTATTTAATATGAGTTTTAGTGTGAGATGCATATAAATAAAAAATATTTTTATTATTATTTTACCATGGGTGTGCGAAGAACACCTTGAACCCTATGACGCTACGCCACTGGCACCAATATATACATAACCCTAAGGAATGAATGAAAGTAATACAAGGTTAGGGTATTTATCATTTCTAGAAGAGCAATTTAATAGTTAGATTTTACTAGTTGACAAATTCTTATACCAAGAAATATAACTAGCTATTAAAATTTATAGTGAAAATAAAAGTGAACATTTATGATACTTGTTAACGTTACAACTATTTACATTTAAAACATTTACATAATGTTATCCGGTCATGTTCACATATTTCAAATGTTTATTTGAAAAAAAGAACTCGTCCTTACGTAGGTTTTACTTCAAACCGTTTTACAAGTTTCAATGTGGACTTTTGCTCTTTCTTTTAATTCGCGAATTAAAAGAAATTAATTAATTTCCCAGTCAACTCATTTCTATTTTTCAACAAACTGTTAACTCAGTATTCTGGATAATAATATTGACTTATTTCACTACCGCAGACTCTATAATAGTGAGTAATACTTTCAGTGCCTGAAGTGCAAAATGAGAATTATTTTGTGCTCGAAACGGACAAACAATATTGTTAATAGAAAATTAATTGAGAAGATTCTTATGTTACTTTAATTTCATTTGGTAAATATTATTTGAAAATATTCATTAAATAACATTGCTCTTTGACGATCTTGGTAAAATATGTGTTTATTATTGTTAGCAGCTTGTTCATTGTATCATAACACGACGAATTAGTATACGCATCATTTAAAATGAATTTATTCCAACTAAGTATAAAATACGTGTAATTAATTCGTCAGTATCTTAATTTAAACTTTGTAACTCATAATGAACATCATTTGTATTGATAGGAAGAAATGAAGTATCTCATTACTTCAAATGCAACTTTAATGGATTATTGTGCAATTGACACTTTCGTATATTTAGATCTTTTGTTGGAATAAAAATAATCAAACTGTCTATACTGTATTGATTATAAAACTGTTTATAAATACATTTATTATGGATAGCGTAAAATAATTCAATAATAATAATTAAAATACTATGCATTCTTGTGTTTCAAAATAAAATCTATGAAACATATGATTCAATCTAATTGTATGTATCATACTTAAAAAATTCGAAATTTAAAAAAATTTATTACCCCGCAAATCCTGCTAACCTTGAATCCGGCAATATTCACAACATACTTAAAATTACATAACCTCACTTCACATAAATAGACCGACAGAAACTTATCAAACGTAAGCAAGTTAATCACAATCTATTAATATCCAAAAGTAATTAGTGGTGCATTATCAAACAGAAAACTATATCCTGGTAGGTGCCATTGTCCTTGAAGTGAAAGGAAGTTACTGACACAAACGTCCTGAAATTGTCGCAAAGTTGTCAGAGGCACGTGGATTGATTTGCGCCTAGCTTTAAGGGAATAGACTGTCGGAATTCGTATATGTTACGCGGGATCTGAAGTTATAAGATTCTTAATATTGTAAATATGTTATGTATTGTATTGTGATGTCGCCATGCGCAAAAAGGAAAATACCTTAGTTTCAGTACACCAGAAAAGGGTCTAAAGATTTCCTATTCTCTCCAAACTCACTATCTAATTTACATAATTTAAACAAATATGAGTCGAAACATTACATTAACTAAAATTGCAATGCGTAGTGAATATAATGTCATTTAGATACTCGACTTTTAACACTTTATATTCTACGGTGTACTCACGAAAGGGATTTATTATTATTTATTCAATGGTACGTTTTCATTATTATTTATCTTATACGAGCAAAATAAAGCACTTCACTATGTATCTCTAAGATATCCAGAGCAGACTGGTAACGTTTCGGCCAAGTGGGAAATACATTTCGCAGGCTCAGTCGAATTCTTATATGAAAAATAGTATCGAGATTGAAGTGCTGATTGGTTCAAGGTCTATGGCTGTTTCATTAAAAGTTTTTCCATAGAGGGATAATTACACACATTTTTCCCCTTTTTAACGAGTAGAAATTAAAATATATATTTATATAGTTAATGTAGATTTTTATGTATTATGTAGGTACAATAATATTTTTAATTTGTATTATATAAAGTTAGTATTAGTATTAGTAGCTTTTTTGTAAATGTTTTGTTATATTAGTATACATGTATATGTACGAGTAGGTATCTTTTTTTAAAATATGTATAATATATACCACTGATAGTCCAAATATCTCATTTGGAATAAAGCCGAATCGTTTCTTCCTTCGACTGAGGCAAGTACTCGTACCTAGGGTTGCCGCATCCATCTTTCAAAAAGATCAAATGATTCGACTTTGAGTGCTAGAATAGTATCAACCCAAAAAGTAAATACAGTGCCTCAAAAACTTTGCAGTGAGGACAAAAAATAAAAACTTTAAAGTGCAAGCTAGTTGATAGAATTAGTACTACTTGAGAGTACTTTAATGACACAGAATGAGATACTGAGATACATACAAAATTGTATTTCATACTATTTCTTTTCGAGTGCTGTGCTTTATTTAATCATTGAATTCAATAAATGTCCAATGAATTATATTTTTTTCGGTCTAAAGTAAAATTTTACGGCCTAGGCCTTTAAAATTATATTTTGTGGCCTATAAATAGTACCAAAAATCTTACTTTATGCAGTAGGTATGAATTAAAATTATTTTATTATATATGATCGTATAGGTATTTGTAAAAGTAGATAATCTTAATTGAGATGCTTAAAAAGAGAAGTTATCTTTGAATCAATTACAAGAAAAACATCATTTTAGTATTCTGTTTATCTGTTTAAAAGCAGATGAGTTTTTAATGAAAACAAGTTAAATAAAGGTCGATCCTTTCAACTTCTAAACAAATTGTAAATAAGTTTAGTATTTCATTAAAATATAATGTACTTGTACCACGATACGATACACATTTAATTAAATCAAGACAATTTTTTCACAATCTATTTTAATGTATTTATGTAACTTACAACTTATCCTAACCATATACTATAGCATTACATATTATTTTTAAAATTTGTAATTTACTATACTATGGGTTTTAAATGATCATGTATTTGTTATATAGTTACTTTATTGTGTTCTTATAATATATACTAAATTTAACTGCAAAATAATTTAACCCTGACTAAAAATAACTAAATATTACTTTTGTTCTTCCTACGCTTTCATGTAGTTTACGCCTCTTATTAAAAGAGTTTCGACTTTCAATAATAATTATCTCCGTACATTTTACGTTCCTCATGTCTCATGTATCCGGAACAGTATATTATCATAAAGTTCAAATGTATTTACATTAATAAAAGTGTGTAGATCATGATCATTATTTGAACTTCAAACAATCAAATTAAAATTAATTAGCTATGACACATAAAATATAAATGTGAAACTAATTTGAATTTATGCAAAATTCAAATCAAATTATATTTGTGGTTTAATAGACCAGTCGAAACGTACATAAAAAATCTGCTGTGTCCACCACAGTACTTCCCCGACTATAAGTTTTAATAACTTACTTTTGTAACGCCTTTAATTTTCTGCTTTATTCAACAAAATTTAAATAAACTTATCTTTTTTCCCAAACTCTTTAAGTTGATACCAACTTCGGCATAATTTAAATAACATGTGAAAAAATCTGATATAACCAGCACAAGACCTCCTGCCATACTCTACAAACTTTTTTTAGTTTTTACTATACTATAAGTACTCACAAATATATTTTTTTCATTTTATGTAAACTGTAGAAGAAGATATAAACGATGTGTCACTATTTTGACACTGTCACTGTCAATCGGAATTGGTACGTTGCTTGAAGAACTATAAAAAAAATTACAAAAAGTAGCCTAACAAAAACCAAATTCACATATTACAGTGTCAAGGCGGGAGGTTATGTGCTGGCCACAACAGATTTTTATTAAACTTATCTCCCAGAGAGCTTTAAATTGACACTAAAGTCGGTATAATTTGAATAATGTATTTAAAAAAATTGACGATCGGTTAATTGTTATCTTTATTTTTCTACTAGAATTATATTACCGAGAGCTTTAATTTGATACCACACACGATAGTATTTTAATAAAAATAAAATAAGTTAAGTATGTTTATAAAGTTGGTACCACTGGTTGAATAATAAATTTTGAATAATTTTTTGAGAAACAATTGAAAATCGCATAAATATTATTTTTTACATTTTTACTAAACTTATTTCCCCGAGAGCTTTAAATTGACACCAAACTCGGTATATTTTGAATAATTTATTTAAAAACACAATTGACAATCGTTCAAATTTTATTTTTATTTTTCTACTAGAATTCTTTTTTCGAGAGCTTTAATTTGATACCACACACGATAGTATTTTGATAAAAATAAAAAAAGTTTTGTTTATAAAGTTGGTACCACTGGTTGAATAAAGCTCATTAACGAACTTGAAGTCAGATTTTGGTTCAAGATCTTAAATATAAAATTTCAGTCCAAAATTCCAACGCGTTTTTAAGTTATCCAACATCCAGACAGACCGACAGACTAACAGACCGACTTTTTTTAAAAATTATGTTTTTTGGGTTCAGTAGGGTCTAAAACGTGAAGATTCACCAAAATCTCGAACTGTCAAAAAATCACGATTTTTTAATATGTTGTTAGGATCAGTTAGGGTAGTGTTGAATCCAAGTTTGCAGCTTCGAAAAACCTGCAAAATTTTCGGAATTTTTACAGTTCTTATCTAATAACTCGTAAGCTATGCGTATTCGATATAGTCGTTAGTATCATTTTCAAAATACATTAAATTTACAATAATTTAAACCCAACTGCAGTTCTTTACGTCCAATAGTTTCCGAGATATGGCACTTCTCGTAATTTTTTCCCGTAATTTTTTTGTTATGCAAGAAACCGGAAGTCGATAAATTTATCCGGGTAGAAGTTATAGCTCATTAAACACAATAAATACAAATATTTGAATACTTCTCTCGAAAAAAAAAATTGATATTTTGACTTAATGAACGCCCTCCCTAAAACGTATTTTATAGAGAAATGTTCGTAAAATTTAATGAAAGACACCGGAAAACAATATTTTTATTCATTCAATTTCAGTCCAAAATTCCAACGCGTTTTTAAGTTATCCAACATCCAGACAGACCGACAGACTAACAGACCGACTTTTTTTAAAAATTATGTTTTTTGGGTTCAGTAGGGTCTAAAACGTGAAGATTCACCAAAATCTCGAACTGTCAAAAAATCACGATTTTTTTATGTTGTTAGGATCAGTTAGGGTAGTGTTGAATTCAAGTTTGCAGCTTCGAAAAACCTGCAAAATTTTCGGAATTTTTTCAGTTCTTATCTAATAACTCGTAAGCTATGCGTATTCGATATAGTCGTTAGTATCATTTTCAAAATACATTAAATTTACAATAATTTAAACCCAACTGCAGTTCTTTACGTCCAATAGTTTCCGAGATATGGCACTTCTCGTAATTTTTTCCCGTAATTTTTTTGTTATGCAAGAAACCGGAAGTCGATAAATTTATCCGGGTAGAAGTTATAGCTCATTAAACACAATAAATACAAATATTTGAATACTTCTCTCGAAAAAAAAATTTGATATTTTGACTTAATGAACGCCCTAAAACGTATTTTATAGAGAAATGTTCGTAAAATTTAATGAAAGACACCGGAAAACAATATTTTTATTCATTCAGAAGTTAGTTAATAGTCCGGCGGCTTATTGAAATTATTATGCACTTCGAGCCAAAAGCAATTTAAATTTTTTTTTTCTCATTTAACACACCTTATTGAGTATTTTAAGGGGTGGAGGCATCACCGGAAGTGTCTGCGTTAGCCGCCGTTTTAAAAAAATGGTCGCCATTTTTAATTCTTTTCGTTTCCTGGCAAACTGTTTACATTACGAAGAAATTAAAAAGAATTAAAAAGAAATGTAGGGCATAAAATTCTCTACAAGATAGATTTATATAGATTTTTTGTAAATGGCACTGTTTGCTAGAAAATCGAGAAAATTAATAAGTCGTGTTTTATCACATCGCGGGAAAATGGCTGTAATATTTTTTCAGATACAGATAGCGACTTCCGGTTTTAAGCATTCGATTTATGAAACATTTTACTATGAAAAACATAATTTTCAAAATTTTTAGGGTTCTGGTGTTGCCACAATTTAATTAAATTCTACGAGAAAACAAAATAAATATAAGTCAATTATGTGTTTATTCATCTGTCATTTCTCGAACTTTTTTCTTTTAGATGAATTATTTCAAAAATTTAAGAAGGCCTTTGTTATGCCGAAATTTAAAGAATTTAGATATATTTATTCATATTTTGAGTTTAATTAGCTGTATTTTTCGAATGGATTAAAATATTGACTTCTGGGTTTCAGTTCTGAATAGAAACATGTATGTCAACACTAATACCGAAAATCGAAAGTGATATTTCACAGATTTTATTATTTATTTTATATAATTATCTGTAATTCCAGAGCATACTAAAATCTTACTTAAATTGTACAAAAATTGTATAAAAATGTCAGTTTATCAAACCCACATCCAGGGTTAACTAATCCCTCAACGCCTCAACATAATCTACCAGGACTTTATTCATTGGTTTATTATTGAGCTAATTAATATAGATTTATAAAGTTTTGTTCGAGAATAATGGGAGTTAGAAACAGCCTACACATGTAGGTTATTAGAAGTTTCGTACAGAGGTATTAAAGTATTGTTACCGAAGAAGACTGTAGAATATTCAATAAATTTATGGCTGAAGTGGTGGAACGACTCTCACCCTTGAAATCTTAGAATATGCGAATATATAACTACTGTTATGCAACACAACTCCGTTGTTTTCTGTTTGTATTTGAGATCTGATTATGACAGGTTACCAACGAAGATCACTTACGAGCAAGCACAAATAATAACACAAGAGAATTTCTGGTTCAATTATACATTTACTTTATGTTCAAATTATATCGTTAGTAGTGCATTATTTAGGTACTCTTGTGTTTAAATTTAAGCAATTTACATAAGCAATAGTATTAGTAAATTAAATTAAATTTTCTTAAAATACTTTCTTACCTAATCCTAAAAGGCATTTACAGAAATCAAAACTACATTATAAGTTAAGAAACATAGGGAATACAAAAATTTTAAGCTGGCCATAGATACTGAGACAAAAGCTTGTTAAAGTTTCGGTGAACACGTCATTACAATAGCTCTGGCTACTATTGTAAGCAAAACAACAAAGGCGCTGTGCCTTATCAAACTAACTGCAGTACTCGGCTGAGATGACGTAACGCTAGCTCTTTTCGCTAATTTCAAACAGCTGTAGGTAACTTTGTAATATGTAATTGCACCGACTTAAAACAAAAACTAATCAACTTATAATTTTATAGTTAATTTATCAATACCTACTAATTATAAAATATCGAAAATGACTTGCCAATGCCTTTAAGCCTATCTATCTTTCACTGTAAGGCTGAATCTCTCATAGTAGGTACTCTTGATATAATTGTGAGTGACGGAGCCGTAGTTTAAGACTATTCTATAATCGGTCGTTGTGGGTCTCCGGATGACATACGCTTGCGCACTGGTGTAAAAACTAATGTAGGGGGTTGTCGTTAGTCGACTGTGCGCAAGCGTCCGTCATCCTGAGTCTGATAACGACCAATAATTATTGTACAATAGCTTTAACGGTTGTCGCGTCGACGTACGTAACGAGAGTCGAGATTATACATTGTCACTATTCTCCTCTCCATTCATCTTTCTTGGTGTAGTCAGAATCTTAATCCGTGCGGCGATCTTCGGTTTGAAACAACAGCGGCAGCGGAGATATTCTTTGTGCAACCAAGGCTACGTAGTGGAGAGCATGTAACACCCGAGTGTGATTATACACCAGATCTTGGACATTATTTTTGACAAATCACACATTGTCGCCCGACGGAGACTCGAACCATCGATCTCACGTTCACTGACGTCCAGCATGTTAACCAGTAGTAGCTAATTAACGTACTAGACCATGATACTGGAACTGGACCACGCTGTGGGATTCCTTAAGAGGTGCGTTCGGAAAATATTGAACTGCAAAAGTCGTCAAATTCAATGTGTGGAGGTTGCAGTCAATGGAACAAAAAATTTAGAAAAAGAAAACTGAGCATAAAATGTATTGGTTAACTAGAGAATCTACAGTTTCAACAGCGAAAACATATAGCATTGTTGTCCCATCATATCTCATTTAATTTATAACACAGAAGAATGAAAAAAATTGTTGTTAAGAAAGGTTCAATTTATGTTCCTTTGTTTTCAGAATATAAATATTGCTTTTGGTTGTCACCCTAGTTCCTATGCTTCACGTAATGTTTAATATCTTCTATTCTATTTGGACAAAAATGTAAAAAAATAAAAAAAATTATATAAAACCAAAGTAAACATTTCCTAAAAATTTGATAAGTAGTATTTTGATGAAAAATGTTAAATTTCATGTTTTAAACTGTTCCAATTGGACCAGTTCATCGGATCGACTCCGGTTATGGGTATACCAAAATATTTGGGATCCGGGTTCATTGAAATTACACCAATTTTCGTTCCTGTTCCGGTTCGTTTCGAGTCTCTGTCAAGAAAAAATAAGAATAACATTCATACAATTTATTAAATTAGTATGTACAAGTGGTAAAAGCAAAAATAGTATAGTAGTGGAGTGCCTAGAGCATTTAAAACGTTAAAACTACGGATTAGAGTTACAGTGAATGAATTTATATGATCGACGTGGGATTTTGTTTTTTAAACTATAAATTGCAATGTTTACCCAAAATTTTTGCACTCAATTTTTTCATTGTTTAAACAAATTATTATAAAAAATTAATTTTTGAGCATATAATTTTGGTGTAAATAGCATTTTTTTTATTTACACGTTAAATTTCACCTGAATAGACATAGAGGAACATCTTTAAAAAATACCTGTGCATCAATGGCAGTAGGGATCTCGGACAGGTAATAAAACGTGGAGGGGAGAGCGGAGCGGCAGCTGCAATGTACAATGGAATTTCTCGGCTAGTTTCATTATAAATGAAACGTGCTCTGTAAATATTGTGTATATTTAAAAAAAAATATCGGGATGCCGATCTACGATCTGGTCTCATTAGCCAAACTCTTGCTTTGTTTTATATCTTATCTTATGATATATTACTAAAAATTGCATGTATATATTTTTCCGGTCATCTTAACTTTTATCTATCCCCGATGAAAATAAATTATAAAATTTTCTTTAAACATCATTTTTGTGATTTTTTTTGTGAATTTATTTTTTGATCTACCTATTTAAAAGGATGTTGGAATGGTTACTTAGTTGAAATAAAATTAAAACATTTTTAACACAATAAATATTATTTAATAAATTATACAAAATAATAAATTTTAAAATAACAAATGATTAATAAATTTTTGAAAAACCTGCAGTAAAACATAACAAACAGAAGTAAATGATTTTAAGTATTAAAAGCTAATATGAAAAGCTAAATCTTCATCTTGGTAAACATCTTGTACGGTATTATTCTGCATTAGGTATGGCCATAAGTACCATTCTGGACCACTTCACATCAGGTAAGAATTTATATGGGAATCAAAAATTTTATATATTAGGTATGGCCATAGGTAGAGTTTTTGACCACTTCACAAAAGATAAGAATTTATGTGGAATAGGTATGACTATAGGTACTATTCTTGACCACCTCACATCAGGTAAGAATTTATATGATAATAATTTTTTTAATTTAATATGTATGGCCATAGGTACCATTCTTGACCACCTCACATCAGGTACAAATTTATATGGGAATCAAAAATTTTATATAATAGGTATGGCCATAGGTACCATTCTTGACCACCTCACATCAGGTAAGAATTTATATGGTAATCAAAAATTTTATTAAATAAGTATGGCCATAGGTACCATTCTTGACCACTTCACATCAGGTAAGAATTTATGTGGGAATAAAAAATTTTATTTAATAGGTATGGCCACAGGTACCGATTTTGACCACCTAACATCAGGTAAGAATTTATATGGGAATCAAAAATTTTATTTAATAGGTATGGCCATAGGTACCGTTTTTGACCACCTCACATCAGGTAAGAATTTATGTGGGAATACAAAATTTTATTTAATAGGTATGACCATAGGTACCATTCTAGACCACCTCACATCAAGTAAGAATTTATATGATAATAATTTTTTTTATTTAATATGTATGGCCATTCTTGACCACCTCACATCAGGTAAGAATTTATATGGGAATCAAAAATTTTATTTAATAGGTATGGTCATAGGTACCATTCTTGACCAGATCACATCAGGTAAGAATTTATGTGGGAATCAAAAATTTTATTTAATAGGTATGGCCACAGGTACCGATTTTGACCACCTAACAACAGGTAAGAATTTATATGGGAATTAAAAATTTTATTTAATAGCTATGGCCATAGGTACCGGTTTTGACCACCTCACATAAGGTAAGAATTTATGTGGGAATCAAAAATTTTATTTAATAGGTATGACCATAGGTACTATTCTTGACCACCTCACATCAGGTAAGAATTTATATGTTAATAATTTTTTTTATTTAATATGTATGACCATAGGTACCATTCTTGACCACCTCACATCAGGTAAGAATTTATATGGGAATCAAAAATTGTATTTAATAGGTATGGCATGGCCATAGGTACCATTCTTGACCACCTCACATCAGGGAAGAATTTATGTGGGGATCAAAAATTTAATTTGATAGGTATGGCCACAGGTACCGATTTTGACCACCTAAGATCAGGTAAGAATTTATATGGGAATCAAAAATTTTATTTAATAGGTATGGCCATAGGTAGAGTTTTTGACCACCTCACATCAGGTAAGAATTTATGTGGGAATTAAAAATTTTATTTAATAGGTATGGTCATAGGTAGAGTCACAGCGCGGCAATTACATACGCTCAGAAGTGTATACAGTAAAATATTCGAGTAGGCTCGCCTAGTGTATTTTTGAACAACGAAAAACTCGCTGAAAACGAGTTTTCTGGAAAATTTGAATTGGTCCGTTAGATTCCTGAGGTTGAAAACCTCTCATATACCAACTCTCGAGAAAATCGTTAGAGCCGTTTTCGAGATAGCATGACCGTAAAAACATACAATTCCTTGCTCATTTAATAGAATAGATAAGCAAATTAATTAAGGATAAGAAAAAAAATTATTAATACAAAATCTGTTTATATAAACATATTACATTTTCGTATTCATCAAATATTTTCTTCGACTTCACTTATTTGTATAATAGGTGAAGTATTGGAGCAACTATTTTCGCTGCACTGTAAACATGCTACACTACAGTATAAACCACTTTTCCGACATCCACACGCATCTCCACATCCTTTTTTGCAATTACAAAATAATATTTGCAGTAAATTATCCGGAGCTGGTAATTGATTTATTGTTATTGGGATGTACATGTTATTGGAATACTTCCATCCCCAATTTTTTAAATTTTTAAAATTTGTATAGCTATAAGCTAGGATTATTTTAAAAATGGTTTAAAAAACTTTGGTAACCTGAAATTTAAAGTTTTTCTCCGAGATAATATAGTGAAAAAAAAACTTCCCAGAAATCCAATGCTGAAATCCGGAAGTCGATATCTTAATTAGTTCAGAAATTAGAGCTGATTAAATACAATAATTTATAACAAAACTACAATTTCACTATATTATCTCGGAGAAAAACTTTAAATTTTAGGTCATCACATACATTAAAAAGATTTTAAAAATATTGTTTCTTATAGAAAAACGTCCCAGAAATCCAATGCGGAAATCCGGAAGTAGATATCTTAATTCGTTCAGAAGTTAGAGCTGATTAGTGATTAAGTACAATAATTTATAACAAAACTAAAATTTCACTATATTATCTCGGAGAAAAACTTTAAATTTTAGGTCATCACATACCTTAAAAAGATTTAAAAAATATTGTTTCTTATAAAAAAACGTCCCAGAAATCCAATGCTGAAATCCGGAAGTCGATATCTTAATTAGTTCAGAAATTAGAGCTGATTAAATACAATAATTTATAACAAAACTAAAATTTCACTATATTCTCTCGAAGAAAAACTTAAAATTTCAGGTCAACAACGTTCTTTAAACCATTTTTGAAATAATATACCTTATAGCAAAAAATAAAAATAATAATTTTTTTGTTTAAATTTTGGCTAAACTTGGACCGCCAAAAATTGTACTGTAGATAGAAAATAGTCTTAAGAATTTAATGCTTCAGACCGGAAGTCAATATTTTGATGTGTTGAAAAGTTACAGTCGTTTTTGTATATTATGACATAAAATAATGCCATAATTAAATTTTTAAAAAGCGTTCCTTTTTCTTTCGGCCGTAACTTTTGAACTATTGATCGGAGAATTTTTTTTTAATACCAATGTTGTAGTAAATTTTATTCTCTACAACTTTTTTTCGAAAATTTTTACTCTACGTAGCACGGTTTCCGAGAAATTAGCGAAAAACTGAGAAAACATACGATTTTGGTACCAATAATTTGTTTAAACAATGAAAAAATTGAGTGCACAAATTTTTTTTTGGAAAACATTGCAATTTATAGTTTAAAAAACATAATCCCACGTCGATCATATAAATTCATTCTCTGTAACTGTAATCCGTAGTGAAAACCCCCAGGCGCTCCACTATAGGTATAGGTACTTATACTCGTAAATTTATCGGGGTACGAAGACAACATAATTAATAGTAAATGAACCTTTTGTAACAATGAGATGCAACGTGATAACTTTATTTAGCTATATGCGAGGTGATGTAACGACAATATAAAAGCATTGCGGGAAGTTGACGTCTTAATAAGTGGGCTAGTTCAGATATTTTACCGCCAGATATTATCTCCTTAGTGGGACCCGGTTCATGACTTCTATATTTTTAATTCTAATTAACTATCGAAATACTTTTCACATACAGCATCCCGTGGATGTCTTATCACGTTAGCTTAGGAGATCTTGTATTTTGTGCTGTCGATCTGTCAATTATGTATTATTGTTTCAATTGTTTATCAAGGTCTTGTCTCATTTTTCCCGGCGCTGGCACCATTTATCAATCAAAAGATTTCAGTCTCTCGTGACCTCACATATAGTTTATACACCCTGCCTATAGGCAAGAAACCTGATAAATTATCATTTGTTCAAAAGTTGTCAAATATGAATGAATACGACTACCTATAATTGTACCTAGACAATATATCTGCATATATAAATATATAAATGAAATATTTTTGGGTTCAGTATAACGAAGGAAACAAAAATGATACAAATTACAGAACTAAGCTTTTATAGAGTATGACCTATGAGGTTTGCCTAAAGGTGCCTACACACCGAAAAAATAACAAAAACATGTTTAATAACAAAACATGTTACAAATAAAAATGTTGTTAACAAATTACAGTTTAATTAATGCAGCCGCTAAAAATGTCGATAGCAGCATGCTACTGACATTGCTGGTTACATTGTCAGTAACAATGTTAGCAGAAAAATTCGAAAAAAAAACTATCTTGTTGTCAACAAAATATACTAACATGTTATTCACATGTTATTGCTAATAACATGTTAGTAGGACACGTATCGTTTATCAACATTGTCATTAATTTATTAAATTTATTTGTTCAAAGAACCAAAAATTCATAAATACTTGGACTGTTGCTAAAAATTCTAAAAATAAACCAAAATCTATAATGTCAAAGTTGTAATTATTAAATTAAACATTTACAAGATAATTCATGTTAAATGTAAGTAAAAGTGATGTTATTTAAATAAAAAATTGTATAACACATAACAGAAAACTTTATAGGATAATTAGTAGTATCTATGAGTAAAAAAGGAAATCTAAAAATAATTGACGTTTAATTATGGCCCACTGAGCTATAAAGAGGTCCACTAGCTATAAAATGATGTTTATGTCACAGAAATTCGTGTATAATTGTCAAATAATGATACAACCGTGCATAAATGCTATTATTATAGTTCAGAAATTGTATTTTAATTAACAAAATAACTTAAATTTCTATACGGCCCCATGGAATTTTTTAAATTTATTTATATATTTCCAAATTTTGAGTAATATAGTTTTAAAATTTCTCTACATTTTTAAAGTCTTATTACCCTGGACGCCTGGACTAGTATTTTCTTTACCTGAATGCACGCATAGTAGAAGTTTTAAGTCATAAAGTATTTGTATTTACATGTAACTATAGGGTGGCCAACTAGTGGTTTCTTTTTAAATCATAGGTTATTTTGACACTGACAGCTTTTTCCCACTCGAAATCTTGATAGAAAGTAAGTATCATACCTCCGCGGTACGAAATGAGTCGCTTTACGCTTGAGCAACGTTGGGAAATATTGCAAATTTATTTCCAAAGTGAGTGCTGTGTAGCCCAAACAGTGCGTTTGTTGAAAAGAAGATTTTTACAGAGCCATGGTATCCGACTTTTTTTAACTGAAATTGAAGACATGGATTTGGACTACCTCTCATTCATGCAGGATGGCGCGCCATGCCATACAGCCCATGCCACAACCGATCTTTTCGGCACCAAATTCCCAAATCATGTTATCATCCGTCTTGGCGATGTCAATTGGCTGCCTCGGACCTGCGATTTGACCCCTTTTTTGTGGGAAACCGTGATGGACGAAACGATTCAGGCCAATATCATCCAAGCAATCCGTGAGCTTCGGCCCGAAACAATCAACCAGGTCTTGGAAAATTGGGTGACAGAATGCGCTACTGCGAAGCCAGCCGAGGCAACCACTTGAACGAAGTTGTGTTCCATAATAAATGGGAATGTTTGCTCTTACTAATGAAGCCATAATACATGGAAAAAAATTAATTTTGTTCATTTTATTGTATTTAAAAAAAAACTTGTATTTGGCCCACCCCATAGTAAATCAGTAGAGTTTTTTTCGTTTATTTGTAAATTATTTTAGTTTTCCTCTCGGACAGACGGTTTTGCTATCAACATTCTTTGATGTAGACCGCCTCGAGACCGGTAACAAAATATTTGCTTTCAACTTGTCAGCAACAATGTTATCAACAAGTTACAATAAAATATAACAATTGTTATTTACAATTGTCACTGACATGTTATACACAACATGTTAACAGTGACATGTTACTAACATTTTTAATGTGTCTCTTAACATGTCAATCGCAAAATGTTTTCAACATTGTTGATAACAAAATGTTATTAACATGTTACGGTCAAATTTAGAATTTTTTGTCAGATACATTGCTAGCATTGTCAGCACTTCAGATCTCAGTTCATAGGTGTACCGAGCAACCGAGTTGTTCCGCTGTGTCTTTACATGATGGTTCCAGAGAGCAAAGCCCCTCCAGATTTCCTGAAAAGGTCTATAGTTGCCAAACGTATAAATTTAAGGAAGAAATTTCATTCTAAAAAATCCGATAAATACTTCCTATCCTCACTACAAATTATTACAAACAGAATTTTTATATTTTTAACATAGGTAGAACATCATAGACCGTTCATCTTTAATTATTCTATTTAAACAATAACGTTACATTATATAAATTAAAAATAAATCCCGAATTATACTTATTAAAAAGAAAATAATTACAATAACAACCTTGTTTCAGTTTATTTACTTACCAAAAATTTCACCATTGTATAACTTTTTCATGACACTTAGGACGTCTCATATTTCTTATTCTTTATCAAATATCTTTTGTGAAAAACTTTTCAAAGGTCGAGGTTACATGCGCTATTCCTATTTTTATAAGGTACGTTACATTTACGCAACGTGCTTTGTGCATTGAAACAGAAGTTACACAGTCATACAGATTCAGCAGTTGCATTATGTGACTTTGAAATTGAACTGCGCTAAATCTATCTTGTATCTTACTCGAGAGAGACGGAGCGATATTATATGCAATTTATTTTCGCTAAATATAGACCTTTGTATTATGGTATATCCGGGTTTATTATAACCTAATACCGGAACTTGTAGACATTTACTTGATTACTTGTATTAGGGAGGCTGTTAAGCACGATTTTTAATGACAATCGTTCACTTTGTGATAAAAAGCTGAAATTTGGCACAAATGCTCCATTTTATATTAGTAATCATATAAGAGCAAGACCCCAAGCGGATCGGCCCTATGACGTCATATATCAAGCTTTAAAGTATGATTTTTAAACAAAAATCGTTCACTTTGTGATAGAAAGCTGAAATTTGGCACATATGTTCCTTTTTATATTAGTAATTATATAAGAGAAAGATTCCAAGCAGATCGGCGCTATGACGTCATATATCAAGCGCCTAATTATGATTTTTAACAAAAATCGTTCACTTTGTGTTAGAAAGCTGAAAATTGGTACAGATGTTCTTTTTAGTTTAGTTTAGTAAGTCTAGGTGTTATGAAAAAAATCGATGTCGGGATTTTCGCGGAAATACATGTTTTGAGGTTCACTAAATCCGATTTGACCATTTAATGCCCATCCAGGAGTTGCCAAACTTGTATGATTGGGGTTGGAAATATTTTGATGGACAAATGGTACCACAATGGACAACGATTCCAGAGCCATCGAAAGTATGCAAGGAACTTATTTGTTGTGGATGCAAAAAGTCGTGCAGAAATCAATGCAAATGTTCCAAGGCTAGCCTCCCATGCACCGATCTTTGCTTTTGCAGTGGAAATTGTTATCAAGATTAATAAAATTATCTAATTTATTCTTCTTTTTTATTAGAGAAATGTCTGATTTTTATACGTACTAAATTTTTATTGTTTAATGATCAGAACACCATTGCATGTTTATGGTTTGTTTTGTTAAATAACAAATTATAATAAATATAATTATAATATACTTTAGCCACAATGCATTTTATTTCCTAATACGTAATTATTGGCCGCCATTTTCTATTTATGTTTATGACGTTACTGTCTATTATTGGCCATTTGTCGGCCATCTTGATTTTTGATTAGATTTGATGACGTCACAGGCCAGATCCACTTGTAATCTTGCCTATATATGATAACTACTATAAAATGGAACATCTGTGCCAAATTTCAGCTTTCTAGCACAAAGTGAACGATTTTTGTTAAAAATCATAGTTAAGAGCTTGATATATGACGTCATAGGGCCCATCTGTTTTGGGTCTTTATCTTATATGATTACTAATATAAAAAGGAATATCTGTGCCAAATTTCAGATTTCTATCACAAAGTGAACGATTTTTGTTTAAAAATCATACTTTAAAGCTTGATATATGACGTCATAGGGTCGATCCGCTTGGGGTCTTACTCTTATATAATTACTAATATAAAAAGGAACATCTTTGCCAATTTTCAGCTTTTTATCACAAAGTGAACGATTTTTCAGCTTAACAGCCTCACTATATGTATTCTATTAGTTTACAACCAGAAATTTTAACTGAAACTTTATTTAGAACTAATTTAGTTTCAACGTTACGATCAAATTATTTCTTTTCTGGGGTTTTCTTAAAATTTCTAGCAATATTTATTATTTCGGTCAATATACAGGAGTGTATATTGACCGTGTGCATTGGGAAAAAATTGAAGGGTATAGGTATATTCAGGGTTTCACTACCTGACTTGACTTTAAATCAAGTCAAGTTCAAGTCAAGTAATAGAATCCGAAGGTCAAGTTAAGTCAAGTAGTTAAATTTCAAGTAACTTGAAAATCAAGTAATAAAATCTCAAGTACTTGATACTTAAAAATGAAGCAGTTACTGCAAGAAGGCGAAAAAATAAGTAATTTTTCAAAACTGCATTGCAATTAGGTATTATTATATTTCAATGGTCCTCCTGGAAATATAGGGTATTTTTCATAAAACCAAATTAAAATCTGAATTTTTTTACAAAAAATAATACCTATGCAAGAAAATAATAAAATACAACTTTGGTGTAGATGGTTGTACAAAATCGTTCTAATTAATTCGGGGAATACCGTATTTTGTTTTAATTAATTATTCAACTGAATTGCGCATTTTTTATCAAAATTGTTCGTTATATCAAGTAGCTTATATCAAGTAGCTTGAAATTACTTGATTTCAAGTCAAGTAGTAACGATAGAAAATCAAGTCAAGTCAAGTAATGAGTTTTTGAAAAGCTTGATATTTAAGTCAAGTCAAGGAATTCACAAAAATGTCAATCTACTTGACTTGATGAATCTCTAGGTATATTACATAACGTGCTGAACGTGGAACAGCAAGAATTCGCAATTTTAAGGGATACCTAAAATAGCAACTTTAATTGAAATGAATTTTCAACATCAGATATTATTATATACGATGTGTAAAGAATTACTTGTGATATTGAAGTAGATTTGGAATGTATAGAAAAACCTCGAGAAAAACTATCTACCCGTGGTACTATAAAAGTGTCCACTTTACTTAATAAAATAACCTTATTTTTTCGAATTTTTCCAAAATTTCTAAATTTCCGTGCTCAATACGTCTTGTAATATATACCCTTAAAATTTTTCCCGAAGTACAGACGCACACTGTATAATATACAGAATAATCATCAATTTATACTATCAAAAATGCATAAATGAATAAGTATTTGTAATTTGTATATTTCTGTAAGCACAGAAAGATTGCTCAATTTTTTCTCAAATTTTTTCTAATATTTTTGAAAGTTAGGAACCAAAGCTGCAGTGTTGAGGTAAATAAACCAGGGACCTGAACCGTTGAAAATAACGGTTCGGGTTCGGTTCGTGGTTCAATAAAAAATTTTTGTTCGGTTTTGTGTTCCGGTTCGAAATTTTTATTTTTGTCCAGTTCGCGAACCGGTTCAATTTGGGTTCAACAGTTGATATTTAAATTTATATTTTATTTTTTTTAAATACACTCAAATGCAATATTATAAGTTTAATGAAGATAAATTTTTACATTTATATTAACAATAGAAAATAAAAGAAATTATTATTGCAAAATGCAAACACAAACAAAACAAAGTACTAGGCAACTTAAAAACTAGAAACTTAAACTAAGTAACAAGAAGGAAACATATTAAAAAACCGGTTTTTCGAACCGGTTTACTGAACCGGTTCAGTATTTGTGTTCCGGTTAAAGTTCTTGTTCTTTTTTATTTTAGAAAAAGGTTCAAGTTTCGGTTTAGGTTCATAAAAATAAGCCGGTTCACTCCGGTTTCGGTTTATGTTCCGGTTCGGTTCAGGTCCCTGAAATAAACTACAGTTGTGATAAAAAAGAACTTCAGAGGGAGTTAGAACACATAATTTTTTTTTCGGAAATGAAGAAACAGGGAAATTAGTGTAAATATAATTGCAAGCAAACCATCTTTCACAAAATTACTTATTAAAGTACCTACCTTATGTTCCTGCGGTAGCAAAAGAAAAAGTCATCGCTTATTTCAAAATGATATTCCAATATACCGTCGATGGGAATGCAACACCTTATATTAGTGATAAGAAACCTACAGTAACATACCGTAAATATTATTCGTAAAACCCATGGATATAATAATTAACAAACAGCAAAATATTCAATTAACCTAAACACCTCTTATTAAATTACCTCCCTTTTAAAGAGCTTTTATTTCCTCGAAGTTCGATTATAGATTTTACATTTTACTATGTCAAAGGTCATTTGTGTAATGAATTCCTGTAAACATACGGTGCACGGTGGTAAGCCGCGAGGCATATGGAAAATTCCTACGACCTTTTACCCCACCCTTTACAAAATGGCGGTCAAGGACAAAAAGAATTCGGTACATCGGTACCGGTTAAAAACGGACTTATCAACAAACAGTGATACCGCAAAGGTTAATTATACGTAACAATGAAAAATTTATTTCGAAAGTTTAGAATTGGGTATTATTGAACGATGAAGGCTCTGGAAACATTTAATTTTAATTCGAGAAAACGGTTACCTATTTTTATTTACACTGACTTGATGCTAACTTTAGGTACTAAAAACATTTATTTACTTTGCACTCGGCGATCGTCCTTTTTAGACTCTAGAACCTAGACAGAAGAAAGAGTCTGGAACAATAAAACATTTATTAAATTATGCACATCATTTAATGCTTTGAAAAAAATTTAACAAGAACACAATTTCTTCTACATTTCGCTATCATTGTACATTAATAATGAGAATAGCAATTTGACGTCCGTATAGTTAGCACCCCCACTTCAGAAAAATAAAAAAATAAAAATGCCATAATTTTGTGCTAATTATGTGCTAATTTTGTACTAACATTAAAATTTTTGTGCTAAATCCGAAACCGCTAAAACGGTAGTCGCTCTATGAAGGTGCTAACTATACCTACGTATAGTTGGCACCGTTCTACACTAAATTATCACAACATGAAAAAATTATGTGCCTATTATTTTGTGTAATTATATGCAAATTTTGTACTAACATTAAAAATTTTGTGCTATTCGCGTTTTAGGAACAATAACATACATTTTTGTTTTTAGTATACTACATTTAGGTGCGTATTACCAGTTTACTAAACGAAATTCCTACACTTTTCACATTTCTACTATTTTAAATTAGATTTGATTAAAGGTTATAAATGAGAGCACAATTTTTATTTTTACTTCTTCCCTCATATTTTATAAAAGAGGTATTGTGACGCGTTTTTGGTGGATAAGCACGTTTTAGGGTCCCTAGAGTAAGAATTTATCATTTTCGAAATGTGTTTGTGTGTTACAATTTTTTCGGGAACGATAACTCAAAAAATATCAAACATTAAAATTGAAAATTTTATATTTAAGGTTTTAATACGGATCTTAATAACCCAATATAATTTTAGTTTCAATCTGCAAACCGGAAGTAATACTTTTTTAAATATTTCGATAGATAATTAATTAAATAGAATTTTTTTATTTTAAAGGCATTGGCAAGTTATTTTCGATATTTTTTAAATAGTATTAATAAATAAATTATAAAATTAGAAGTTGATTAGTTTTTGTTTCAAGTCTGTAAGATTACTTATTACAAAGTTACAGCTATTTGAAGTAAGAGAAATGACGTCATCTTAGCCGAGTACCGCAGTCAGTTCACTGTTCGTTTGGCTAGGCACAACGCGTTTGTTGTTTTGCTTACAATAGTAGGCAGAGCTATTGTAATGACGTCATCTTGTCAACTTTAACGGGCTTATATCTCGGTAACTATGACCAGTATAATATTTTTGTAATCACTATGTTTCTCAACGTACAATGTAGTTTTGATTTCTGTAAAGTCAATTTTTAACTTGCCAATGCCTTTAAATGAAAGATTATGTGATTATTATCTACAATTAGTATTTTATAGATTTTTTTATCTGGTAGGTACTTATCTTTTAATGTATATACTTATAATTTAGTATTTCGGTATGTTGTAGTCCATGATCGTTTAATAATTTTTGTTACTACGTAAAATTTGAATGATTATGACCTGACAGTGACAATAATAAAATATCGTTTATATCTTATTCTGCAGTTTAAATAAAATGACTACAATATATGTGTGAGTAGTAGTATTACCTACCTATAATATTAATATATTTGTAAAAGCAAAAAGAATAGAGTTATGGTGAGAGGTCTTGTATTGGCCACATCAGATTTTTTATTATAATTTTGTAATTGTGGACGCTTGTTTCTAGACTACTTTTGAAATGAACTTGAACCTAGGAATACTTTTTTGCAAATTATTATATTAACGGCTTATGTTTTGGTTTGGGTTACATAATACAAAATATACAGTATTTGCAGTTTTTTCTATAACTTTGCCAAGTAAAATGAATGAATTTGAAATTTATTTAAGTTATATTGTTTGTACAGTGTCTTCCGTTATGTTAATCTTACTTTCAACGATAATTTTAATACACTGTTCCTATTACCTACTTACCCCTAATTACCTTGACGTTATTGTACTGTACCTGCTCTTCCAAAAGAATACAAAATCTGGGAATTTAAGTAATTTAAGAACAGTGACTAATTCTTTTGACTAGCGCTCTTCTCAAATATTCCGAAGATTTAATTCTCTCCAAATCATTTCTGTGTTTTGCTTTGAGCACATAGGTACATGCTCCACTAATCATTGTATTTTGCATCTTTTGCTTTGGATTTTATAAGAGACAAAGTTTTTTGAAGATTTTCTTCAATAAAATGGTAAGTCGATTACAATTACCAAAATTATACACTACATGAGAGACAGGCACATTGGTACAGTTCGGAAACTTATTATGTATTATTATGATTTGAGGATAATTCCAGACACGTTTAAAAGCCTTCTTTATCCACTTTTTAAAAATAATTGACGTAGGTATAGGTACGGATATCAAATTTTTTATAGCGGCTAGAGTCACAATCGTTGTCATTTATGACCTATAAACAATTTTAAGATCTATTTATAAGCAATGAAAATGTACACGAGTAAGTGCGGGCTCGGTACGAAACTGATGCCGGCGAGCGTGGTACCTTCTCCCGACAAACGTAACACTGCGAGGCGGACTATCGACTAATGTACATAACAATCTTAATTTGGTCACTATTATTAACAAAATTTTATGCAAACTAGTTGACTTTCTATAAAATATGTTTACGTAGTAAAAATTTATTTTAAATGTTTATATTATTTAAATGAATCTGAAGTAATTACAGGTTTTTGATTAAAGTAGGTATTAAGGTTGCGTACGAACGAATATATTGAAGATATCTCCAAAAATAAAACAATTTTAACAGCAGTGTTCTATAAAACGGCTTTGCCAAATAATGTAATATTTGTCAAAAATTTAATTTAATTTAGGTATATTATGGCATAAGATCAAGTCGCAAATTAATAATAAAAGAAAAGTTAGTGTAAATAAAACCACAAGTTTTTTTTCTTATAATACAAAAGTGTTTTTCTGAGTAATTATGAACATTTTAGTACTAAAAAATATGTTGTGCCCTAGTTTATATTGTAACTTGGCAGAATAAATTTTTACCTCCCGCCTTATATTCTATAAGAGGAGGTATTGTGACGGGTCAAAATTGTCGAGTGTGAGTTTTTAGTGGATAAGCACGTTTTAGGATCCATAGAATACGAATAAAGTATTTTCAAGATTTTCTGTGTGTGTGTGCGTGCGTTAGGACGTATGTTTTTTCGGGCTCTATAACTCAAAATTTACAAACATTTAACAACCAAATTTTATATTTAACGTTATAATACAAATCTTAGGAACCCAGTTATTTGTAAATTTTTCTGTATGTGTACTACTCGAGCTAATAAAGACGTTGTTGGAAAGCACTCAAAAAAATTTCCGGAAATTTGACATGTGATAATATAAGTGATAATTTTGCTGAAAATATATAAATACGTATACCTACCTAAATATAGTATACTAAACAACAAAAATGGATGTAATTGTTCACAAAATGCCAATAGAGGGCTTTAACCTTTATTATGAAGATAGGGTTTTGAAAATGAAGTTAATTCGTGTCCTACTTTTATACTGTGTAGGTAGACCAAAAATATAATTAACATCTTTATTGTTATGAAATATTAAATTCGAGTTTAGGGTTCAAATAGGCACAAATTATAAGGAATTCAAAGATAAAAAATCTGATGTGGCCAGCACACGACCTCTCGCCTTAACACTGTAATTTATGTGAATTTGGTTTTAAATAAATTTACAAACTTTTTGAAAATAATGTTATAGTTCTTAGTTCTTTAATTAGCTCTTTATAGATACAAATTTAACTTTATTATTACCTTATTACATTATGTTCAGTTAATAATATTTACATTTCTTTTAAAATGGTGCCACAAACATTTCAGAAATGTGTATACGTCTGTTCACCTGTCACATTGACATATTCATTTTTGTTTTTAATTTTTTTTCTATATTGTGATTTACAAATCGTGGTAGGTAAAATTATATATCTTTGAAAAATAATTTTCCTTTATTGGTAAGAGATATAGACAAGATGTTAAATAAATATTGTAAGATATAATTTGTTCTTTGAAATGTCGTATGATAAATTGTAACTATCGCAGAATTTTCAATATTTTTTACAAAAAATGTTAAAATGCTGCAAGAAAATACCATTTCCGGTTGGCAGATTTTTACCAAAATCTAATCAGCTCTTCATTAACATGTACAAATATATAATGCAAAATATTAGAATTTTATGTTCAATAGAATTTGAGATAATGAATAAGAACGAAAGAGCATAGTAGGCACACATACAGACTTTCATACACACACACATACACACACACAGACATCATCGTGAAAATAGTCAAAATAGGATCTACAGGTGCTAAAACGTGCTTATTGACAAAAATCTCGATATCGAATTTTTTCACGATCCCTATACCTCTCTAGGCGAGAGGTAAAAAGAATTCATAACTTTGATAATATAAAATATACGTATAGTAAGCATCTCCATTAAAGCGACTACCGTTTTAGCTGTTGCTGTTACGGATTTAGCACAAATTTTTTAATGTTAGTACAAAATTAGCACATAATTAGCACAAAATTATAGGCTAATAATTTTTTCATGTTGTGATAATTTGGTGTAGGACGGTGCAACTATACGTATAGTTAGCACCTCAATTGGAGCGACTACCGTTTTAGCGGTTTCGGATTTAGCACAAAAATTTTTATGGTAGTACAAAATTAGCACATAATTAGCACATAATTATAGGCTAACAATTTTTTCATTTTGTGATAATTTAGTGTAGGGCGGTGCCAACTATACGTATAGTTAGCACCTCCAATAGAGCGACTTCTGTTTTCGCGGTTTCGGATTTAGCACAAAATTTTTAATGTTAGTACAAAATTAGCACATAATTATAGGCTAAAATTTTTTTAATTTTGTGATAATTTAGTGTATGGCGGTGCCAACTATACGTATAGTTAGCACCTCCAATAGAGTGACGTCCGTTTTCGCGGTTTTGGATTTAGCACAAAATTTTTAATGTTAGTACAAAATTAGCACATAATTAGCACATAATTAGCACAAAATTATGGCATTTTTATTTTTGTATTTTTCTGAAGTGGGGGTGCTAACTATACGGACGTAGCAATTTGTGAATTAGCGTATGGCTTCATACTAATATCGGAATTAAAAATTATAATGATATTATTATTTTGATATCAAATTAATAAATATACAATTTAAGAATAACGAAAAATATGCTACACTTTTTAATATACGAGTATTATTGTTAGCCAATCATATTGCATATGACGTATTTCAATGTTGAATTTAAAAATTGCAGTGAATATTTTTTTGACAGATTAACCAATCATATTGAGTAATGATGACATCGGATGACGTAATGCAACAATAGAATTGAAAATGTAAAATGATGTATCTGCCGTGACAACATAATGTAGACTAGATTTTATTTAGTTACATTAGTTACAATTACCTACAATAAATTAATTAATTTGTCAAATTAATATTTTGCAAAATGAGTCGTTTTGGTAGTGTTTTTAACAAGAAAAATATTCTTCGAGATAATAATTTTTTGAGAGATTTTTTGTCTAAATTGTCAGTCACATGATGTTTTGGGTCGTGAAATTGTTAGAAATTAGTTGCCACGACAAAACAATTCTCAAAAAATTATAATTTCTTATGACATTACCCCTGATAATTATTCCAGTCTTGTATAAAGTAAAGCCATAAACAAAACACAATTATCCTTTTGACAGTGGATAAAAAGGCAGATAACTTTTGCAAGTGATCCAAATTTATGTTTTTCTTAGCAAAACCTAACAAAACACTAAAATTTGATTCATATTTCTAATATTTGTCAGCGAAATGATTAGATTTTGGGAACATTTGTAAAAAAGAACCAAAAGAGTTGTTAAAGTATCTCGTTGAATTACACTCGATCATTTTATTTTCCGAATAAATTTCTGTTTGACATTTCAACCTTGTCACCTGACAGCAATATGACTCGAAAAATTGTTTACCTACGGCCGGCGTCGTGATTTTATTTAACAATAAGGACGTTATTATAGATATTACATTAAAGCAGTGTTTCTCAACATTTTTCTACTGGCGCCTCACTTTTCCTTGTAAATTTTTATTGAGAATTTTTGAAATTCGTTTTATATTTGTGTTCAAAACATAACAAAAATTGTCAAAATTCAAATTAACAAATTTCGATTTTAAAGAAAAATTTTAAAATTCTGCATCGACCATTCTAATTTTTTAAAATTCCAGTATCTTATTGTCCGTCCATGATCATATGAAATTTGTTTCTACACAAAATTTGAATAATTATGACAGTAACAGTACAGTTGACATTTTTTGCTTGCATATTGGTTTACATTATCGTTTACATATTACTTTTATGAACGTGAAACTATTAAAATGTAAGTAAAACTATTTATTAGATTAGTAGAATAAACAGAATTAGGCGAGAGGTCGTGTGCTGGCCACATCAGATTTTTTATATTTCGTCTTTGCCTAAGAATTTGAAGTAAAAAATCTGACGTGGACACCACATGACTTCATTGTACGCCTTGTGTGTTCATACTTTTCTTAATAACTAAAATGTAGAATAATATAAAAAATTCTTTTAACTTATTATACTAGTTACTCACAAATATATTTTAGTCATTTTATTTAAACTGCAGAAGAAGATATAAAGCATATTTTACTATTGTCACTGTCATGTCATAAACATTTAAATTTTACGTAGTAACAAATGTTAATCGATCATGGACTACAAGATACCGAAATACTAAATTATAAATATATACTTTAATTATTCTTAAATGATACCAGATACAAAAATATTTATAAAATACCGATTGTAGGTAATAATCACATAATCTTTCATTTAAAATAAAAAAAATTGTCATAAATTAAATATTTATAGAAATATTTGAAAAAAGTACTACTTCCGGTTTGTAGATTGAAACCAAAAATAGGAGGTGCACAACTAGATGCTATAACAGTCCTAAATACAAAATTTCAACTTTCTACGTCTAACCGAATTTGAGTTATGCGACACACATACGTACATCCGTACATACGTACGTACGTACGTACGTACAGACGTCACGACGAAACTAGTCATAATGGATTCAGAAAAGGTCAAAACGGATATTTCCGTAAAAATCTGAGAACCGAAATTTTTCGCGATTACAATACTTCCTTATTACTCCGTACAAGGAAGTAAAAATATTTAAAAATGACGTTTTTGTCATTTTTACCTCTCGCCCAGAGAGCTATAGGGATCGTGAAAAAATTCGATGTCGAGATTTTTGTCAGTTAGCACGTTTTAGCACCTTTAGAACCTATTTTGACTATTTTCACGATGGTGTGTGTGTGTGCGTGTGCGTGTGCGTGTGCGTGTGCGTGTGCGTGTGCATGTGCGTGTGCGTGTGCGTGTGCGTGTGCGTGTGCGTGTGCGTGTGCGTGTGCGTGTGCGTGTGCGTGTGCGTGTGCGTGTGCGTGTGCGTGTGCGTGTGCGTGTGCGTGTGCGTGTGCGTGTGCGTGTGCGTGTGCGTGTGCGTGTGCGTGTGCGTGTGCGTGTGCGTGTGCGTGTGCGTGTGCGTGTGCGTGTGCGTGTGCGTGTGCGTGTGCGTGTGCGTGTGCGTGTGCGTGTGCGTGTGCGTGTGCGTGTGCGTGTGCGTGTGCGTGTGCGTGTGCGTGTGCGTGTGCGTGTGCGTGTGCGTGTGCGTGTGCGTGTGCGTGTGCGTGTGCGTGTGCGTGTGCGTGTGCGTGTGCGTGTGCGTGTGCGTGTGCGTGTGCGTGTGCGTGTGTGTGTGTGTGTGTATGAAAGTCTGTATGTACGCCTACTATAGCCTTTCGTCCCGGTTCATTATCTCAAATTCTACTGAACATAAAATTCTAATATTTTGCATTATACATTTATATATGTTAATGAAGAGCTGAAAAGATTTTGGTAAAAATCCACCAACCGGAAATGGTACTTTTCTTGTAGCACTATAACATTTTTTGCAAAAATTGTATAAAATAATGCGATTGTTACAATTTGACATACCACACATGAATGAATAAATTACATTGTACAATATTTAATCTTACTTGTTTCTATATCTTTAACCAATAAAGAAATATAATTTTTTTAAATATATAATTTTACCTGCCACGATTTGTGAATCCCGAAATAGAAATAAAATTTAAAACAAAAATAAAATTGTCAATGTGACAGATAAACAGAAATAATATAATGTATGATTATTTTATATTATTATATCAAATGTTATACGGTGTTGTTGTATTTTATTTAAATTAAAGCTTAATATTTGGTTAAATACGAGGTTAAATAATAATACTTCAATGTCAAGGCGAGAGGTATTGTAACGGCCATGTCAGATTTTTTTATATGATTTGATAGGTATTATTTTTTTCGATCATTATAAATGCAAAGAAAAATTTAAAAAGCAAGATGCCTGCAGCTAGCCTTCCTTTTTTGAATAATTTTGTTTTACTTAATTTCTTTAAAAATACAGAAGTTATTATGGGAATACATCTTTACAGTATTTTTCAACTTCAAAATGACATAGCATAGCTAGTAGGATGCGACAAAGTACGAATTTCGGCTGGTTTCGGGCAGCCGTAGTAGTGGGGAAGAGAGTGAAATAGAAAAAAAGTAATATCAATAGTATTTTAGAAATTCGAAAATAAGGTAGACGAGCCTCTTAAGAACCTACACAGTACCTAATTTCAATTTGTAATACCTAAAATGAGACTTTACATTTAAATTTATTGTTTTAAGAATATTATTTTTATTTTGTTTTTTATTGATTCAATCAAAATTTTTTTTACCAATTTTTGTATTTTTCCACGCCTCCCATCCAGATAGTCATCGCCGCCCCCTTGAGGGAGAGGGGCTCACATGTTGAGAAATGCTGCCTTAAAGGATGGAATTTCAAACATCTTTAAAAAAATAAATAAATAGTGATAGTCCAGAGTCCAGGGAATTTACTATAAAAATGCCTCAAACTTCGGACAAACTGCAACAAAAGCTTTCTCGACGGAATCCAATGCAGAAAAATGTGCTTTTTAACATATCAAAAGTTTCCGGAAATCACTGCACCGGAAGCCATTGAAATTTTGAAACAATGATCGCTATTTCTGGTTTTTTAAGTTTAACTCATCTTTAGCTTATCATTACGAGAAAAATATTTATATGAGGTTATAGAGCACAAAATTCTCTATAAAAATGATGCATGGGATTTTTATATCAGTTAACCTGTTTTCGAAAAAATAATAAAAATGCGTTTAGCAAATTTTCAGTAATTTAAATCAAGTGGTAATATTTTCTCTTGACACAATAATGACTGCCATATTTTAACGGACAAAAATATCGCCATCCGGTTTTCAGCATATGATTTCTATAACAATTTTCTATAATACCCATTATTTTTATAATTTTTGAGGCTCTCAATTAGTCACAAATTGGAAATTTTCTTAAAGTAAAATTATATAAAATTTAGTAATTTTTGTGATTATTCAGCTGTTATTTCGGGATGGATTCAGATATTAACTTCCGGTTTCCTGTATTCAATTTTTCGAACATTCTTCTATTACATGCTTTATATTTTTTTTTGAAATTCACACTTGGTATAGTCTAGGCTTAAACATTTTCTTCAAGAGATAATGTAAATATTGCAATATTTTGAAAATTATTGTTTTTAATTAGCTGTCAATTCTTATCAAATTCAGATATTGACTTCCGGTTTTCGGCATTAGATTTCTCAAACATTCTTCTATAAGGAGCATAGTTTATAAAAAAATTTGAGATCCTTAGTTAAGCGAAATTTTGAGAACTTTTACCAAAAGAAAACAAAGACATTTTTGTAAGTTTTTATTGGTTGATTTTAATCAACTCGCGTTTGGGAACGAAATACAATAAAGACTCATTTTTATAGAGAATTTTGTGCTCTATAACCTCATATAAATGTTTTCTCATAATGATAAGCTAAAGATGAGTTAAATTTAAAAAACCAGAAATAGCGGTCATTTTTGCAAAATTTCAATGGCTTCCGGTGCGGTGATTTCCGGAAACTTTTGATATATTAAAAAGTACATTTTTCTGTATTGGATTCCGTCGAGAAAGCTTTTGTTGCAATTTGTCCGAAGTGAAATTATAAATTCCCTGGACTATGAATACTTAGATAATTTGAAAGTTAAAGTTTTTAAAAGAGAAAATCAAGATATTTTAATAATTCGCTGACTGATGTCATCTTAATTGCGATTTTCGACTTTTTGTCTGTACTATATTTGTCTGTATTTCAACTTCCTTTGTAACACCCTGGAGTAATTTGCATTTTACATGTAGGAATATGAATATATGATTCTCAGTATAACTGTAATTAACAGTGTAATTTAATTTGCAGTAAATCTAGCGCTTAATGTCCTAACTTTTCCCGTATATAACTTCTACCTATAAAGTTTGAGATCATCTGGTATAGTAACCCAATGACATTGGCTCTGGTCCTCCGATTTCAACTCTTTGCGAATCCAAACCTTCTGTAGATACCGGAAGAACGTTGTAGGAAATATGCGTCGATCGCCCTTGCCCTACAACACCTAACCCTAACCTAACTCTCACCTTCGCGTTCCCAAGACGCGGGAAATGTAGGTTACTATAATACCGACATCGCTAAACATCAAACAATCAAGCGAGGAACGTAACGAATTATAGAGTTCTTTGTATGAATAAATGTTTAACCTTGAGCTTAATTCATTGCAAACAAATTAACGACGGATGATTGTTTTCATTGTTGGTGTTTTAGACTGGAACAGGTGGGGTTGACTTTTAACCTCGCTTTTAATTCGCGTTTTGAAATGTGTGAAGCGAGGGAAAGATGAATGAGCATCAATTTAGGTGTAAATTGAAAGCGATGGAACGTATGCGGGACTTTTTGTTTGTATCTGTACAGATAAATGAATAGGAAGATGTAGTTCGTGTTTAATGCTGGAAATGTTTATCTGTAAATGATTTAAGGTAGCATCTTGTCATTAACGGCATCATTTACGGTTTAATTGTTATTTAAATGGATTATATGCTATATTCGTATTTAGAATATAATATGCTATACACTTAATAATGCATTACGATAATTACAAAGAGATGTAAATGTAGTAAGAATTTCAATCTTCTAATTCTAGAACAGGTTTCATTCAAAGTTTAAAACAATTGCACATATTTAAAATTATATTCAAATTATCCGACATTATTTACAGATAAAATTACAATATGGAAGATTTAGGCAATGTAGCAAAAATTCTTGGTTGAAACAAGGTTTTGAATATCTTATGGCAGTATTCGATTCGTCGAAAACTGATTAAAGGTGGAAGCTATCACGGTTGTAAAATAATTTTCAAGGGCGCGAAGTTTAAAGAAATATAACCTGTAATAGTCCAGGGAATTTACGATAAAAATGCCTCAAACTTCGGACAAATTGCAACAAAAGCTTTCTCGACGGAATACAATACAGAAAAATGTGGTTTTTAACATATCAAAAGTTTCCGGAAATCACCGCACCGGAAGCCATTGAAATTTTAAAAAAATGACCGCTATTTCTGTTTTTTTAGGTTTAACTCATCTTTAGCTTATCATTACGAGAAAAACATTTATATGAGGTTATAGAGCACAAAATTCTCTATACAAATGATGCATTGGATTTTTATGTCAGTTAACCTGTTTTCGAAAAAATAATAAAAATGCGTTTAGGAAATTTTCAGTAATTTAAATCAAGTGGTAATATTTTCTCTTGACACAATATTGACTGCCATATTTTAACGGACAAAGATATCGCCATCCGGTTTACAGCATATGATTTCTATAACAATTTTCTATAATACCCATTATTTTTATAATTTTTGAGGCTCTCAATTAGTCACAAATTGGAAATTTTCTTAAAGTAAAATTATATAAAATTTAGTAATTTTTGTGTTTATTCAGCTGTTATTTCGGGATGGATTCAGATATTAACTTCCGGTTTTCTGTATTCAATTTTTCTAACATTCTTCTATTACATTTTTTTTTTGAAGTTCACTCTTGGTTTAGTCTAGGCTTAAACATTTTCTTCAAGAGATAATCTAAATATTTCAATATTTTGAAAATTATTGTTTTTAATTAGCTGTCAATTCTAAACAAATTCCGATATTGACTTCCGGTCTTCGGCATTAGATTTCTCAAACATTCTTCTATAAGGAGCATTATTTATAAAAAATTTGAGGTCCTTAGTTAAGCGGAATTTTGAGAACTTTTACCAAAGGAAAACAAAGAAAAAAGTTTTTATTGGTTGAATTTAATCAACTCGCGTTTGAGAACCGAATACAATAAAGACTTCCGGTCTTAAACATATAAAAGAAAAAGCTTTTACATATCCTATACTGAAAACCGGAAGTCTTTATTGTATTCCGTTCCCAAACGCGAGTTGATTAAATTCAACCAATAAAAACTTACAAAAATATATTTGTTTTCCTTTGGTAAAAGTACTCAAAATTCGGCTTTACTAAGGACCTCAATTTTTTTATAAATAATGCTCCTTATAGAAGAATGTTTGAGAAATCTAAGAATTGACAGCTAATTAAAAACAATAATTTTCAAAATATTGAAATATTTAGATTATCTCTTGAAGAAAATGTTTAAGCCTAGACTAAACCAAGAATGAACTTAAAAAAAAAAAAAGCATGTAAAAGAAGAATGTTAGAAAAATTGAATACAGAAAACCGGAAGTTAATATCTGAATCCATCCCGAAATAACAGCTGAATAAACACAAAAATTACTAAATTTTATATAATTTTACTTTAAGAAAATTTCCAATTTGTGACTAATTGAGAGCCTCAAAAATTATAAAAATAATGGGTATTATAGAAAATTGCTATAGAAATTATATGCTGGAAACCGGATGGCGATATCTTTGTCCGTTAAAATATGGCAGTTATTATTGTGTCAAGAGAAAATATTACCACTTGATTTAAATTACAGAAAATTTCCTAAACGCATTTTTATTATTTTTTCGATAACAGGTTAACTGACATAAAAATCCAATGCATTATTTGTATAGAGAATTTTGTGCTCTATAACCTCATATAAATGTTTTTCTCGTAATGATAAGCTAAAGATGAGTTAAACCTAAAAAACCAGAAATAGCGGTCATTTTTTAAAAATTTCAATGGCTTCCAGTGCGGTGGTTTCCGAAAACTTTTGATATGTTAAGAAGCACATTTTTCTGTATTGGATTCCGTCGAGAAAGCTTTTGTTGCAATTTGTCCGAAGTGAAATTACAAATTCCCTGGACTATAACTCTTGTAAAGCTATACATATCTATGAAAAGTTTTGGGAAATAGTTAAAATTAAATTCCTCGTGCATTTAATTTTTGAATGTAATGTAACAGAGGCGGATAAGGCCGGCGCGATACCATAATCTTCTTCTTCTCTAGAGTAGGGGAGAGAGAGAGAGAGGTACATTGAGACACGGGGCAGATTGATACAGATTTGAAATTTTGCGCTGGATTAATTATTATTAATTGAGCGTGTTGTCACTTGAAGGCACTAACAAAATCTACCTCCCATAAAAAATTCAAATCAATTTAAGTTGTTATCGTGGTAAGTGTTTTTTATGCGTTGTCCGTAAAATTTTTCATGTTTTTAAATGCACGATATCTCAATAGATATTAAACTTAATTTGGTAAACACCCTTGTGATATGTTTAATGTAGTATTAGAATAGTGTATGTTTTCATATTTACATGTGAAATGTTTAAACTTAGGTTATGACTTGACATAAATAACAAAAGACCGGTGAGACACATTGCTGCAGTTGTAAGTACATGGGGCTGATTCAACGTAGCAATGTCCCTATTTTATGTTATGATGACAAATTCATATAAAAAAACTTTGTATCTGTAAAATTTTACACTAGGATCACATTATTATTTATTACATTTTTCGTAATGACGAAATTGCGCTGGACAGGGGCATAGAAGTTAAATTTCTTAGAAAACAAACACAATATAAATTTGTCTCTCCACAAATAGATGATATAAATTTAATTATGATATAAAATATTGTAATGAAGCTTCTAGTACCATCATCTAAAAAAGTACCACTCGGGCCACGTCATCATATTGTTTTCAGTTGATATTGATTGATTTAAATTAATTACTAAGAACTAATATAATGTAGGTAATTTATTAAACAATAGTAAAGTAGGTATATATTTTCATTTTTCATATAACTTGTTTTGTGCATTTTGAGACCATGTATCAATGTGCCTCGTGCTTATATCAAACTGCTCCATAAAGGGGGCAGTTTGATACACTTACAGGGGGTCTTTAAAATTATTGAATTTAAGGTAATTTAAAAATTATCATTATTTTTATTTTAAATACTAACAATAAGACAAAAGATTGAAGTTTATGTCTATTTATTAAAAACTTTTAAAAAAGGAGCGCGGTCATCACAAAAAAATAAAATGTTAAAATCGTATCAATGTACCTCTCTCTCCCCTAGACTGATTTTTGTTGTTTCGAAAGAAACCAGAATGTTCAATTATTTTTGTTGACTGGAAAGAGGATAAAAATGTAATTTATTTTCAGTTAAAAAAAATTAATTTTTTGGTTTTTGACCAAGAACTACAAAATATTTAATCTACGTCCCCGAGAAAGAATCGAAAATTAAAATTTTTGTCATGGGCGCACTACGCTGTATTCTTTCAACGAGCGTTCACACACAGGTCACAGGTAGGTAAGGTACTCGTGGATGTAAATAAAGAGTAGGTACATTATAAGAAAGATTTTTGGACAGTTTAACTAGAATGTGTATCTAAATCTTAAACGAAGGATATAAATTTTAGGCGAAGATTGATTGCTGGTTAAATGTGTGTTATTTAATATGTGTTGATGTTTTTGAAATGTGTTAGGAAGCTGTTTGGACCGGTGTAATATTTTGCTATTGTGATTTAAGTTATTTATGTTTTAAATTGATGTATTTGACGTATGAATGAATGCTAGTGTTAGGGACTAACGCTATTTAAGGATATACAACGTGATGTTATGTATGTGTGTATGTATGATATTTACTTTTAGCATTTTCGTACTAGCGATAGCGAGTTATTGAGTAAGTTAGGTCGTTAGGTATACAATACAGGCTTAAGCATAGACTTAAAATATGAAAGCTAAATGCTAAAATGTAATCATACATATTTTTTAGATATTTAAATATTAAATTAAATGCAAACGGGTGTAATGAAGTGGGTTGTTAAAGCCTATAACATTAAATCAAGAGTTATTAAGTGCTTTGTATTGTTTGCATTAAACGATATTTTTAAACCTATAAACTTTAGAAACATCGTTACTATCTACGTTTATTTTAATTTATGTTTTAAAATGACGCACGAAACAAATAAATAATTGTAATAGAAGATATACTAAAGAGAAATAACCACCCAACTTCTTTGTTTGCTTTTTGGGTTTGCGATCTTGATTTATATTAAGTAGGAAATAAATTTTAGTTTCCTTGTAATATCATTTCATATATAATTCATATACATACAAATATTCTATAAATTATACATACGATACAACATATAAATCAATTAATGAGTATAAATTTTCTGATGCAGTATTTATGAGCAAGATAAAATTCTAGAATATTTTATTTCTCAACTTTCACCTCGTCACTTGCGTCTTCTTCAGGAGTTGAGATAAAAATTATTTAATTAAATTTCATTTCCTGAAAAATACGCAATGGACATGAGGCGTCGAAATTAGTTCAGAGCCGAGAAATGGGCCTAGGAAAGTTCACCGAAAAAAATTCACCGAATGCAATTCACCGAATACAATTTACCGAAAACAATTCACCGAAATAGCAATTCACCGAACAAACAGTTCACCGAAATACAATCCACCGAAAAACATATTCATCGAAAGACAATTCACCGAAAAACATATTCACCGAAATGATAATTAACTTTCGTTCACACTTTATGCAGGCTTAGAACTGGAAGCAAAATGCAGGTGTGTTTAAAAGTAGGAAATTGATTCCTTTGTCATGTATCATTTCATAAAGCTTTAATAACTTAAATTATTTGCTATGCCCCGTAAGTAATCATTTATGTTCTCTTGGTTGTAAATTTGAACTAGATGCTCTATCCTTATAGCACAGTCCCTGTATTTTTTACGCATCGGTGCGCCGTCTTGGCCACTCACGTATTGTTCTATTTGAAGTTCATTTAAGCTTAAAAAAATTCGCTGTTACAATACTTACATACATTAATCCTGCGGCAAGCACTTTATTGAAACTTGACTTTACCCAACCCACATTTAACGGTGTAGGTATGTAACTGTAAGTTCAAAACATGGGGAATTTACGTTAAGTATCCTTTTCCTAATGCCTGCACATTGCTACCAGTTCTAAGGA
Organism: Agonum fuliginosum; assembly: GCA_947534325.1. Lineage (NCBI taxonomy): Eukaryota > Metazoa > Arthropoda > Insecta > Coleoptera > Carabidae > Agonum > Agonum fuliginosum. The sequence continues at coordinate 15,768,892 of OX384039.1, forward strand.
AAGTTAATTATTATTTTAATAAAAAAACAATTACTGGAATTCAGTCAACTTTATTAGATCTAATAAAGTTGACTGAATTCCAGTAATTGTTTTTTTTATTGAATTAAAGGCCACAGTCAAGAAAATTACATTTTTTGTTAATTATTATTTCGATAATTTTATTTCGGTGAAAATGTTTTTCGGTGAATATGTTTTTCGGTGAATTGTTTGTTCGGTGAATTGCAATTTCGGTGAATTGTTTTTCGATGAATTGTAATCGGTGAATTGTTTTCGATGAACTTTCCGGCACCCCCGAGAAATATAGTATTTTTCCTCTTCCTCTCAATACTACAACTACACCTAATCCTTAATTTAATACTATTCAAAAAGACCGTCGTATTTTCCTACAGTAGAAGTTAAAATATGTTGTTTGTAAGGCTTATTTTTGTCATCTAGCCAGGCGCGTCTTCTTTAAAAATATCTAATTATTCTTCACCGCAAACGTATAACGAAATTTAATTGACCGAAAAAAAGAAACATAAATGTGTAGGAGTACAGGTATAAGAATGTTGATGAAAGAGTGGGTTTTGGTTTTTCAGAGAAGATACGCCGACTGCAGGAACAGGAAAACAGGAATGTGGAACTAAATGAGATGACAAGTTTATAGGGCGGAAGTGTTGGTCTTATAATGTATTTGTGTGAGAAGCAAAGTGTGCACTACTCGCTTTAATTGTATTATTCAGTAAGGATTGTGTAGATTAATCATGTTTAGTTCATTTGCTTATTAACTTAATTAAAACATTTACAAAGCGGATTTCAATATTGCTTTTAATATCAGTATCCAAAAGTATTACTTACTTCAAAATAATATATAAAACAAATTATAAATATAATATACGTCGTATAAATAAATAAATAACGCAGAACTAAACCCAAATAAAATAATTTATTAATAATGACTTTGGTTCACGAGATGATTAATTAAAGGGACACAAGTTCTTGTAGTCTAGTGCGCCCTAATTGGATCTCGAACGAATGCTACGACTACAATTTGGCATACTTTCGAGATTCTCTTTTATGGTTTAATGAAACCTCTCGTGGAACAGAGATAGGTATAAATGGAAACGGTTACTAAATACCATATCCATGTTTAAAACGGTAAATTTAGAACTGGCCTCCCTAAGTAACTTTATGTGCATTAATAATTGAAAAACAATAACTAAAAACTTATTAAAACAAATACAAAATTGGATTGTATTTTTAACATTAATTTTCTAAAATTATTACTATTAAAATTAGCTTACACTAGATTTTATGTTCTATTACGACGAACAAACATTAATTTTCAATCAAAACTCCAAACTTTCGATACAAACTATAACTACGTTGTTTAACAGATTCAGTAAGAGCCACTCTTACTAATGAGCGCAAAATTAATATAGAAAATTTTTGTAAGCTAGTTGTACAGTGTTCGGAGAACAGAACTTGTGAAAGTAAAATTAAACGATTTGTGATCAAATAATTATTTACAATAATTTTGTGAATTTTGAGGATTTATTTATTATTTACTACGAAAAAATCATCTACTTATGTACAATACAGAAACAAATATAATTGCACTGAATTTAATATTTTTACGTTTCAGCTGTACCCACTTGACATGACTCGTCCATGGGATATTTCAAAAAGTCTTATTAATGTAACGTAAGGGATGTTACATTAGAATGTACTTGTCATATTCTAAATACGTTTAGGAAATAACATTTTATTGCGAAACATCTCAAAGTGTAGAATGGGATATAACAATTGGGATATTCTGTAATACTTTTAGCAGAACGTACTGGGGATATTAAATTTTATACATTTCTAATTCATCCTGAAAAAACTTCCCAACGATATATTTGTAATACTATTTTCAACCTACTGTACGTTATATTTTAATATTATAACGTATATTATGAAAATAATATAGTTGTTTATTGAAAGTCTATGTATGTTTGTTATTTTTCATTTGAAACTATACATTTAAATTAATTTTCTCAAAGAAAATCCTGACAAAGTAAAATTTACATTTGCTTAGTACATCTTGTGATGAAATCCCCGGGATGTTGTCTCCAGTACTTTTTTAACGGTCATGCGCGTTAAACATTCTATGATTCCTTTGTTCAGTTTCATTCTTGCTAGAGCACGTGTGTCCTTGTGATCAAGTAGTATGCTGTTGCTGTTTGATATTGTTGAATTTTTAATAGATTAAACACTTATAAGAAACTTTTTTGCTGAAGGTAAGATATGTTAATAATCTTGATAGTGATGTTGCCATTTAATATATACTGCAAATGGGTTTTTGTGTTTTGTGTAGAATTAGCATGGAAAACTCTCCAAGTTGCAGAAGTGACCTTCCACCAACCAAGGCAGAAAAAATGAGTTTATGTTTAATGGTTTACTTCTACCTCATAATTAACATCTATTTAGTTAATTCTATGATAACAATGATGTATTATGATATTAAAGGTGATATGAAAATTAAATAATTAAGGTTAGTTGATTAAGTAAGTATTTTATGTATCTTAAAAACTAATGTTAATGTAATACTTTAATATAGACTTATATGTACTTTATGTATAAATTTTTATTAATATAACGTTTTCAAAAAAAACATTATATGGTATGAACCGTGATTGCCTTTTTAATCATCTTAAAGAAGTCACTAGGAAGACCCCAAAATATCCCATGTTACATCTTGCAGAAGAAACATATAAGATATCCCAACAACAACACATAAAGTTGCAACAGAGATGTTCTGCACAATGTTAAACGAGGGCGGACATTAGCAATAGCCTGGAAGTACCAGTAACGAAACCGGGCAAAGGTTAGGGATGTTACATGCGGGATGACAACGTTGTTATGATGTTTCTGGGACCAAATTTTGTCAAGTGGGTATATACACTCGAGGAAAATAAAAACGCACCACTTGAAAATGCACAAAAAATGACACAATTTCAAAGTGCGATATCTCGGCTGCATGTCGACGAAATTGGATGAATCTTCGAGTTCTGCAAACGTTGAAGTCTTATCTTTAATGTGATTTTAGCCAATGTGACAAAAATCCACTCCACCACCTCCCACCCCCCTAAGAAAAACAACTGTACCTGATGTCCAACTTTGGCAACTCATGTGCAGTGCCAAAAAAATCGTGGACCTTATTGGCCAACAGAGTAATACAGATCAGACTTTTTCTTCAAGGTTCGCAAAATTTCAAGTACCTACGATGATTTGGCGCGAAGTTATGAATTTTTGAAAAAAAGTTCCTTTTTGAGGTATTTGGCCATAGCTTGGCGAATTTTGCACGAAACCCGATCCACCCCCTGCCACCCCCGGATAAAAAAAACATGTTTTTGACTAAAAAATGTTCATTTGTAGCAACTTGTAGCATGAGTAAAAAAAATCGTGGACCTTATTGCCCAACAGGACAATAAAGTTCAATTTTCTCAAAATTTCAAGTACGTGCGATAATTTGGCACGAAGTTATGAATTTTTGAAAAAAATTGGTATTTTTGTGCTTGTTGCCCATAATTTGTCCGATTTCGCATCAAATTCGTTTATTTCTTAAAACATCTAAAAAATAAAGGTGTTTAAAGAAATAAAAATTTTAAAGTCACTTTTAGATAATTGTTAATGAAATTCAGAAACCTCAAAAAGGCACCTTTTTTTCAAAAATTCATAACTTCGCGCCAAATCATCGTAGGTCCTTAATATTTTGCGGACCTTGAAGGAAAAAGTCTGATCTTTAATGTGATGATATCCAATATGACGAAAAATTCACTCCACCCCTTCCAACCCCGTTTAGAATTTTTTTTTTACCTAATGTCCAAAAAGGTCCAACTTTGGCAGCTCATACGGCCATTTCCTGTGTGTTTACATATTTCGGGATTTCATTAGACCCCAAAATTGCAATGCATTAACTTGCTGACCGTTTGCAAGACAAAATTACTAAAATTTTGTCCAAGGGAAAAGCATGATTTTTTTTACCTACTGTGTTTAATCAACTGTAATTTCTTAACAAATTAGTATACCGACTTCCATTAATACTATTCGATATCTCGGATATTTTTCTGTAAAATACATTAGGAATTGTCTTGTCGTCATTGGATCCGTCAAACATTTTTTAAATACAATTTTATTAATAGAATGTCGAAATTTGATGTGAAAAACTTTTAATTTCGGCCGAACCAAGACGTTTTCAATATCTTGAAACAATATTTATTATAGAAAGTTGCTCGAGAAATTCAATGCCGGGAACCGAATTTCGTTATCTGAATCCGTAAAGAAATTACAGCTGATTGAACATAGTAAACAAACAAAATATTTAAATTTCACTATATTCTCTCGAAAAAAAACCCATTAAATTTCAGTCTAACTGAGGCTATTCAATTTTTTTAAATAGAAAAATATCTGCGGAATCCAATGCTGGAAATCAGAATTCGATATCTTAATTCGTTTGGGAAATAGAGTTGATTAAACGCAAGAAACAAATAAAAAGAAATAGTACCAAAATTTAACAATTTTCTCTTAGACAAAAGTGAAATAAACACAAACATTTTTAAACATTAAGAAATTATTTATTAGGTATATTTTCATATTGCTATACAAGGACCACCAAAATTCTTAAAAAATTATTGTAGATAGGAAAATGTCCTATGAATCGAATACTTTAAATCGGAAGGCGATATATTAATTTGTTAGAAAGTTACAGCCATTTTAGAGAAAATTCAATAAATAAAGAGCGCTCTGCTTTCCTTTATCATAATTTGTAAACAATAATTATTCTGAGAAATAATTTTAGGAAATTTTATTTTCTACAACATTGTATAAAGTACTTTTATTTATAATGCGGCGGAGATGAAATATTATTTAAAAAAATCTGATGTAGCCAACACACAATCTTCCGCCATATCTAGACATTAACATAAATGTATACGTAGGTACATTTAAATTATACAAATAAAAATCTAAAATATTCAAACACAGAAACTTGCATCACCTGAATAAAAAGATTCATTCACAGGAAAACTCTTCTCTGTTGAAGCCATCCTCCGTTTAATTACTACATTTAATATCTTACTTATGACTTATATAGCGCTAGTATGCCAACTTGTCACCCGTCTCACCTGTCAATATTTTTTACGCAAACACAAAAATCAACCGAACATGGATTACAAGATTTCAACGTTTTATTTGATAAATTTATTTTTTAAATTTTACTGCAGTTCGTTAATGCTACCAGATAAAGACAATTTTTTTATAACGTAAGTTGCAAATAACTTTTCCTCTTATTCTTATTACAAATAAATACTATATTTATCCAAATTTATATACAATTTTGACAATTAACCTTTTCAATCTTCAAAAAATATCACTTCCGATGAAGATATTTGTACCAAAATCTAATGAGCTCTTCCAATTTATATACAAATGTTAAATACCAATTATCAAAATTTTTCGGATAATTCGTATTTGAGTTATGCGACTAACACCCGGCCTTGGCCACATTCACACACACACACACACACACACACACACACACACACACACACACACACACACACACACACACACACACACACACACACACACACACACACACACACACACACACACACACACACACACACACACACACACACACACACACACACACACACACACACACACACACACACACACACACACACACACACACACACACACACACACACACACACACACACACACACACACACACACACACACACACACACACACACACACACACACACACACACACACACACACACACACACACACACACACACACACACACACACACACACACACACACACACACACACACACACACACACACACACACACACACACACACACACACACACACACACACACACACACACACACACACACACACACACACACACACACACACACACACACACACACACACACACACACACACACACACACACACACACACACACACACACACACACACACACACACACACACACACACACACACACACACACACACACACACACACACACACACACACACACACACACACACACACACACACACACACACACACACACACACACACACACACACACACACACACACACACACACACACACACACACACACACACACACACACACACACACACACACACACACACACACACACACACACACACACACACACACACACACACACACACACACACACACACACACACACACACACACACACACACACACACACACACACACACACACACACACACACACACACACACACACACACACACACACACACACACACACACACACACACACACACACACACACACACACACACACACACACACACACACACACACACACACACACACACACACACACACACACACACACACACACACACACACACACACACACACACACACACACACACACACACACACACACACACACACACACACACACACACACACACACACACACACACACACACACACACACACACACACATACATACATACAGTACAGACATCATCGTGAAACCATCAAAAATGAGTTGTAAGGACCCTAATTCGTGCTCATCCAGTAAAAACTCACTACACAATTTTTTGCATGATTCCAATACCTTCCTTTACAGGTAAGCGGAAGGTAAAAACTAGATTTTGGCCGCTATTTTCCAAGATGGCGGTGACGGTGGCCATTTTCCGTGTTTACAAATTGTAGTATTACATAAGGAACCTAAAAGGAACATAATAAACTTTTTTCAAGGTAAAATTACCTATTGACGGCTATAAAATGTAACTACTATAATATGTTATGAAATAATTTCTTAGTAAAAAGTATTTGTCTCAATTTTATGAATTATTAATTTAGCTGCGCTAAAATGTAAAAGCTACAAATCGATTCATAACAAATTTAATTTGTTTCGAACGAATACAAATTATTGCAAATGCACATTATTATTATTATACAATTTGAAATATATGAAATTAAATTAAGGAATTTAATCTAGAATCTAGTTTCTAGAACATCTTTGTTCTTTGTTCAATATCCAATACGAAGTTGCACAAGTTAATACACAATTTTATTATAGACAATTTAAACTATGTGAAATATTTAATATCAGCATAAATAAGGTACCTATTTCATATTAATACAACATCTTAATCAAACAAGTACTCCACGATAATGCACTGCTCTTTCTCCTTTGACATAATAATCAAAATACAGTAGCTACCCCATTCACCACCCGCGCGTCACATATCATATCTCACTAGTGCCCTTGAAGACAGACAGGCCAGGCACCTCATCTGTTGTCGTAGCCGCCCCCATATCAAGTCTCTGTGTCTGTATGTCTCCCCTCAAGGCGAACTCGGCAACTCGGGTGACAGTGGGTGACCATGGACCTAGTTCAGGTCAGTGGGTCGACCTTCGACCTCTTCGTGACCCCCAAAGTGAAGAGGATTTATTTGAAAAAAATTTGAAGCATTGAAAACTTTTAGAATTTCAATATTTGAGTTTTTATTAGTTGCGAATTCTTGACGCTTTTAGATGGAAATCTATTGTATTCAATATTTTTATTTTTTAGGTATATATTTTCCAGTATTGTTTAACCTTTTTATTTTTTTTAAATGTTCGGTAGGTATTGTTAAATGTAAAATACTTGTTTTTAATTTTGTGTGTGTATTCGAATTTAAAACAAATAAATATAAATAAGTAGTTCGTCGGAGGGAGTCATAATCTTTTTAAAGTTATTTGTTGGCATAATTTTTAAATGTTTATATTTTGTTTATAATAATAAAATGAGTGAATATGTAAGACCTTGGTTACTGGTAATCTTAGAAGATTCAAATTCAGGTTAACGATGCTACTATAAAAAATAAAAATTATATGGATTTTAATAATTTATTTTCTGAAAAAGTATATAGGTATAGGTATTTCAACAAATAACTTAAAAAAGTTTTTAAAATAGTAGAATAAACATGTCTCTATTGAGCTCCTGTCTTAGTTTTTCAAATTTAATTCAATTATACAAAAAATTGCATTTATTTACGAAGAATTTTTTTTGTTCAAATTGATTGTTGCTCCTTATCGCTCGTAGAAAAATTTAAAACAGTGCCTATGCAAGCTCATTAGAGTTACGTTTTATCTTTCATTTAAAATAAAAAAAACTGTGTAAATAACTTTAAGTATACGCAAAGAAAAAATTGTAAAATACCTATTATTAAGATTGTGATTTTCCAATTCATATTAAATAGCTAATTAATAATCTAATGTGCATTAAAAAGATAAAATTTAATAGAACTAAAGCCAAATATATGAAATTTCAGTTCTTGAAAAGATTATTCAACACTGAAATTCGAGCGCATTTAATCACCTGTTTCCCTCTTATAGTGAGGCTGTTAAGCACGATTTTTAACGACAATCGTTCACCTTGTGATAAAAAGCTGAAATTTGGCACAAATGCTCCTTTTTACTTCCTTCTACGAAGTAAGGAAGTATTGTAATCGCGAAAAATTTCGATTCTCAGATTTTGACGGAAATATCCGTTTTGACCTTTTCTGAATCCATTATGACTAGTTTCGACGTGACGTCTGTACGTACGTACGTTCGTACGTATGTACGTACGTACGTACGGACGGACGTATGTGTGTCGCATAACTCAAATACGGTTAGACGTAGAAAGTTGAAATTTTGTATTTAGGACTGTTATAGCATCTAGTTGTGCACCTCCTATTTTTGGTTTCAGTCTACAAACCGGAAGTAGTACTTTTAAAAAATATTTCGATAAATATTTAATTTTAGACAATTTTTTTTATTTTAAATGAAAGATTATGTGATTATTACCTACAATCGGTATTTTATAAATATTTTTGTATCTGCCATCATTTAAAAATAATTAAAGTATATATTTATAATTTATAGTATTTCGGTATCTTGTAGTCCATGATCGATTAACATTTGTTACTACGTAAAATTTAAATGATTATGACATGACAGTGATAATAGTAAAATATGCTTTATATCTTCTTCTGCAGTTTAAATAAAATGACTAAAATATATTTGTGAGTATACTAGTATAATAAGTTAAAAGAATTTTAATATTATTTTACATTTTAGTTATTAAGAAAAGTATGAACACACAAGGCGTACAAGGAAGTCATGTGGTGTCCACGTCAGATTTTTATATTAGTAATCATATAAGAGCAAGACCCCAAGCGGATCGGCCATATGACGTCATATATCAAGCGCCTAAGTATGATTTTTAACAAAAATCGTTCACTTTGTGTTAGAAAGCTGAAAATTGGTAAAAATGTTCTTTTTAGGTATTATGAAATAAATCGATGTCGGGATTTTCGCGGAAATACATGTTATGAGGTTCACTAAATCCGTTTTGACCATTTAATGCCCATCCAGGAGTTGCCAAACTTGTATGATTGGGGTTGGAAATATTTTGATAGACAAATGGTACCACAATGGACGATTCCAGAGGCATCGAAAGTATGCAAGGAACTTATTTGTTGTGGATGCAAAAAGTCGTGCAGAAATCAATGCAAATGTTCCAAGGCTAGTCTCCCGTGCACCGATCTTTGCTTTTGCAGTGGAAATTGTTATCAAGATTAATAAAATTATCTAATTTATTCTTGTTTTTTTATTAGAGAAATGTCTGATTTTTATACGTACTAAATCTTTATTGTTTAATGATCAGAACTAGAGATGGGCGCTGGGCGTGAAATTTAATGGGTTTAAGTGAACGATTTTTGTTTAAAAATCATACTTTATAGCTTGATATATAACGTCATAGGGCCGATCCGCTTGGGGTCTTACTCTTATATGATTACTAATATAAAAAGGAACATCTGTGCTAATTTTCAGCTTTTTATCACAAAGTGAACGATTTTTCAGCTTAACAGCCTCACTATTAAGTTAATATTACAATATTAGTTCATATTTGATGTATCTGTGTAAATTGTTGTGTTATTACACAAATGCTATTGTATTAATTTTGGTTTATTGATTTTTTAAAAGTTATTATCTTTAAATCCGACTGCGACTATAACTATATTTACCTACTTCTTCGATATAGTTATTGTTATTAATAATGTTATAGGTAATATTTATGTTACAAAGCTACCGATGTTTTTATTGAAAGCCATTTTACTTTTTAATGTGACTAACGTTCTTTTCTTAATATAAATTCACATATCCGTAATTCAATTTAAGATATCAGAATATAATATGTTAAAATAAATTACAGATATCTTTAATTTCTTGAATTAATGATATCAGTTATTGTTTTACTGATATTAATAATCTATGTACATATCCATAATTCAGTTTATATTGTTTACTAGGTTATTTTTTTTGAATATTACTAGATCAATAATTATTATGGATATCACTAACTGGAATTACTGATATCACTATACGAATATCACTAAATGAATTAGTGATATCACTATACGAATTAAAGATTTAACTAAATGAAATAATGATATCACTAGATGAATTATGAATTTCACTAATTAAATTTTGGTTTTATGTAAAGTGTGTGAGAAATTGAACTAAAAATAATTAAATTAATGATATCGTTAATTGAATTTCAGATATCTTAAATTGAATAAAGGATATCAAAAATTAATTTATTGATATCACAAATTATATTTCAGATATCTTAAATTCAATAAATTACACATATCACATATCTGAAATTTTTTATATCGTTTATTCAATTTAAGATATGTGAGATTAAATTAAAGATATCATTTTTAGTTCAATTTCTCACACACTTTACATAACCATAATTTAATTAGTGATATTCATAATTCATCTAGTGATATCAATAATTCATTTAGTTAATTCTTTAATTCGTATAGTGATATCACTAATTCGTTTAGTGATATTCTTAAATCGTATAGTGATATCCGAAATTCAGTTAGTAATTTTCATAATTTAGTTAGTGGTATCCGTAATTGGTCTAGTAATATTTAAAAATAACCTACCCAACAATACACACTGAATTATGAATACATATATCCTTAATTCAATTTAAATATCACGAAAAGAATAATTGATATCAATAATTAATAAGTTATTGATATCAGTAAAATGATTATTGATATCATTATTTCAAGAAATTAAGGACATTTGTAATTTATTTTAAAATATCAAAAATTCAATTTATGATAATATTTTAAATTGAATTACGGATATGTAAATTTAAAATAACGTAAGTCACATTGAAAAGTAAAATGGCTTTCCATACGTTTTACTGTTTTTATTAGACACAAAATTGTTGTAATATTTGAGGAACTAGGTATTTTGATAATGGAATTTTTGTAAATTTGATATTCTTACACGAACTTGTTTAACGATGAACTAAAACATTGAAAAAGTATAAATACAAATATGTAAAATGAATAAAAATATTAATTTATTTATTCTATTCCAGCGCAATATGACTAAATTACGTGAGTATCAATTAGTTAATATTAATGGAAAAAAGTTCTACCACAGGGCGGTGACACGTTCCCAGGTGTCCCTCCGCCCTAAATCCGTTACGAAGTACGAGTACAGATTTTATTAAATGCCTTTTTCAACAAAGTCGACGTGTAAGTTAAGAATAAATTTAATTTTATTCCACGGAAGATTTTATTCTAGCATTAAACGAAATAAACCACATAATAAAACTTGAGGGACTAGTGTAATCTTTCCGAGTCAAAATAGTTTCGATAAATAACTTAAATATTCAGAAACATATTTGTTTAGTACAATACGAGGAATTCAAGGATGTAGTATAAACATAAACAAAAAATAGTTTTTGTTTAAATATTTGTTTATTTCTGACAATTATTTGACGACAGACAATATCATCTGAAAATTTCACGAAACGTAGTTGAGGGAAATTTTCAGTAGCTTGCCCTGGAAAAATTTGCGCCTGCTCTGGAGCCTGGACATACGACTTCTAAATCAGTTATGCCACAAGAGCATTGAAAATAATCAAAAATACTTGTGAGAAGTAACCGTGAAGCAAAATTATATTTTATTATCAGTTTTATAGATTTCCACGTTTATTATATAGCCCAGTCATCCTAGCTCAAAACGGATAAAGATGAAAATTGGCATACATATTTGTTGAAGGGTCCTTTTTAATTTGGTAAAGTAAAAGTTGTCAGGACCATGAGGAACCGCCGCCATCTTGAAAAATATGTCACTATTTGCTGATTTTTACTAATATCTTGTAAACAACGAATGAAATCAAAATTCTGTCTTAAAAATGTTGTAGAGCTTGAAATTCTGAGTAAAATGAGTACCCACACTTTACATTTTTATTAAAAATTAGGCTTACAATTCTATTTCAAAGTTTTGCCTTAATCGTGAATCAAGCGCTTGCAGCCAGAACGGACCAAGTTTTTTGTTTACTGTTTTTAATCAAGTCTAATTTTTGACTGGACAAAGATATCTACATCCGGTTTGCGGCATTATATTCCCAAGACATTTTTATATAAAATATATTATTTTTATAAAAAATTAAGAGCCTTGGTGAAGCTGAGAGTTAATGTTTAGTTTCGGAGAGAAAGTAGTTAAATAAAAACAAAATACTTTTCTCCGAGATAAACATTAAATTTCGGCCTTAACGAAGGCCCTCAAATTTTTAAAAGTAAAGCATATTATAGAAAAATGTCTGTGGAATCTAATACCGGAAACCGGAAGTCGATATCTTTGTCCAGTCAGAAATTAGAGTTGATTTAATACAGTAAACAAAAAAACTACAATTTCACTGCTTCCCATCCGAAATAAAATATTAAATTCCGGCCATAACAAAGGCCTTTAAATTTTTAAAAAATAATTCATCTTATAGAAAAATGTTTGAGGAATCGAATGCCGGAAACCGGAAGTCAAAATCTTTGTCTAGTCAGAAATTAGAGTTGATTAAAAACAGTAAACAAAAAAAAACTACAATTTCACTGCTTCCCATCCGAAATAAAACATTAAATTCCGGCCATAACTAAGGCCTTTAGCTTTTTTAAAATAATTCTTCTTATAGAAAAATGTTTGAGGAATCTAATGCCGGAAACCGGAAGTCAATATTCTTGTCCATTCAGAAATTAGAGTTGATTAAAAACAGTACTCAAAGAAAAAATTACAATTTCACTGCTGCCCCTCCGAAACAAAATATTTAATTTCGGTCTTAACGAAGGTCCTTAATTTTTTATAAAAATAATACATTTTATAGAAAATTATCTGGCGAATCTAAGGCCGGAAACCGGATATAGATATCTTTGTCCAGTCAGAAATTAGAGTTCATTAAAAACGGTAAACAAAAAACTAGGTCCGTTCTGGCTGCAAGCGCTTGATTAACGAGTAAGGCAAAACTTTGAAATAGAGTTGTAAGTCTAATTTTCAATAAAAATGTAAAGTGTGGGTACTCATTTTACTCGGAATTTCAAGCTCTACAACATTTTTAAGACAGAATTTTGATTTCATTCGTTGTTAACAAGATATTAGTAAAAATCTGCAAAAAGTGACATATTTTTCAAGATGGCGGCGGTTCCTCATGGTCCTCCTGACAACTTTTAATTTACCAAATTAAAAAGGACCCTTCAACAAATATATATGCCAATTTTCATCTTTATCCGTTCGATTATGACCTCAAATGCTAGAATGACTGGACTAATATGTATTACCGAAGAAGCAAGCTGAGTGAAACATATCATATCTTTACGAAATATCATAATAATTATTGTTGGGAGGATTGGATTTGTTGTATTATTTATTATGAAAGAAAGGTCTTCAAAATCCTTGTGTATTTACATCATTCATTAGTTAATCCCCAGGAAACACAAATATATACGTACTACATATTATATATCATGTAGCAGCCATTATATCAAAGTAAATTGCGATGTCACTCATACATATAAAAACTTGTTATTTTTAATCAAAAATGTCCGCCACAACCCTATATAAAAATTATATAATAATCATATTCCAGATTTACGTCATAATTATATAGCGCTTATATAGATATTATGTAGTTTTATAATTGATTTTAATTTCGATTGTTTTCAATTTTTTTAAAAAGGAGACACTCTTACGGCCTAAAGTTGTATGTTTATTTCGTGTTTATTAGTAAGGCACTATGTATATATTGCAATTTAAATCTAGACAATTACCTACAACAATTTCTAAAAGTCCTCGTCCTTCAGTGGGATTCGAACTTGCGATCTCATTGCTGACAGCTGCAGCGCCCTCGGCAGCGCCTTAGTCCGCGCGACCATCCTGGCTTGTTGATTTATAACGAATGATAGTTATATCAATAATACCAGTATTTTTAATTACGTACGGGATTTTGTACTACCTACTGGAATCAAAATATTTACCTTAAAATTATATTTGACGTATAAAAAAGTACAATTCTTTAGTTGAAAGACTACATATTTCTTTACAAACCAAACAAATTATTTGAAAAAAATAAATTATGTTTACTAAACAAATATATATTTTCCATTATTGAAAGATTTTATTTATTTGAGATAAAAAAATTACTAATAGGTAGGTTATCACACTGACTACCGACTTTGTGCGCATGAACTTCTCTGGTATACTCTACTCCTACTCTAAGATAATAATAGATAGTTGTTCTAAAAGTATCGTGAAAACACTAGAGATGTTTTATTTTATTTTATTTTAGTTGCTTACAAATATAAGAATTTTATTTAAATAAATAAACTGGCACAGGTAAAATTCTTATATAAATGGAATATAATATTCAAGTAGAATACATACAATGTAACTATTTTCAAATAATATATTTAACTATATAAAGAGTATATTATTTGTGTTATATAATTGAGATATATTTTGACATAGATAATATATTCCATTAATAATATCGTAGAGATATTCCACAGTGGGATATATTATGTATAGTCTACATAAAAATGCTATATTATATTGAAATTTTTTTGTGATATCTTAACTATATAATTTCTACAAGTGTGTTTCGTGATGGCACGCAGCACATCTTCGAGTATATGCTCGAAGCAGCACATCATCAGCTACAAAAATATAAATGTTATAAAATAATATTGTTTACAATGATATGACATACCTTAAAGCAGATGATGTGCAGCGTGCCAGCACAAAACGTTCTTATGTAGATTAACAAATAAATGATGTAAATACTCAAGAATTTTGAACATCCTTTTTACTTCCTTGTACGGAGTAATAAGGAAGTATTGTAATACCGAAAAATTTCGGTTTTCAGATTTTGATGGAAATATCCGTTTTGACCTTTTCTGAATCCATTATGACTAGTTTCGTCGTGACGTCTGTACTTATGTATGTACGTACGTATGTACGTATGTATGTACGGGCGTACGTATGTGTGTCGCATAACTCAAATTCGGTTAGACGTAGAAAGTTGAAATTTGGTATTTAGGACTGTTATAGCATCTAGTTGTGCACCTCCTATTTTTGGTTTCAATCTACAAACCGGAAGTAGTAAATTTAAAAAAAAATTCGATAAATATTTAATTTAAGACAATTTTTTTATTTTAAATGAAAGATTATGTGATTATTAACTACAATCGGTATTTTATAAATATTTTTGTATCTGGTATCATTTAAGAATAATTAAAGTATATATTTCTAATTTAGTATTTCGGTATCTTGTAGTCCATGATCGATTAACATTTGTTACTACGTAAAATTTAAATGTTTATGACATGACAGTGACAATAGTAAAATATGATTTATATCTTCTTCTGCAGTTTAAATAAAATGACTAAAATATATTTGTGAGTATACTAGTATAATAAGTTAAAAGAATTTTTTATATTATTCTACATTTTAGTTATTAAGAAAAGTATGAACAAACAAGGCGTACAAGGAAGTCATGTGGTGTCCACGTCAGATTTTTTTTATAATAAATAAATATCATAATATTGGCATGTAAAATAAATAGTATATTAAAGAACAAGTTTTATAAGACATAATTTTTTCGCATGTGTTCAAATTTAGTAAAACGAGCCCTCGGGCGATTTTACTAAAGAACAAGTGCGAAAAAAGTCTTATAAAATGAGTTCTTTATACAATTTTTTCTATTTGGTGTCTTTTTATTATTAAAATTTAAATAAAACTACCACAATATACACAAGTTGATTTAGGGAGATTTATGTGTGTAACGTTTTGGTTGGTGATATTAATATTGCCATTTATTTAACTGTCACTGTCACTGCAAAAGTATATATTACTGAACTATTCTAGGTGATAAGTACAGATATTATAGAAAATATTGAACTTATATGTATTCAATTTCCAGATTCATTAATTTTATTGAATAAAAAGTAATTAATTAAGTAAAACATATTTAGAGGTTATACTGAAATTTGTCAATTCTGAAGTTTGACGTTTAACAATTGAAATAAATGTCATCTGATACTGACTGATACTAGCAATACCAACCTTCTATAAAAATATGTTGCGTGTCACAAAGTGAGCTCTAGCGACATTCAGTTGCGTTTCACAAAGTTAACTTTGTGAACGCCAAATAGAAAACATAATTATAGAGCCCAATTGTTACTCTCTATGTGACACAGGCACGTATACAAAAAAAAATTCAATATTTTACAGTTGCCTTTGTCATATAGGTACCTAGTACCTATGCAGGTAATTTTACTATTTGTTTTCTATAAAATATTGCAGTTACCGAGTTACCTAACAACGTAGGTTTGAAATCTGTTATGAGTGTTTTTCTGTAATTGACGGATTAATTTAATGTTTATCTGTTCAATTTAGATTACTTTTTGTAATACGGAATTCTAATAACAGTAATTAATTTTGTAAAAATTTGAATGACTGCGTGGTTTATAAATAGATATTCATTTCATAACGCTTTGAAGGTTGATGACAATTTTACATGTATTTAAATATCCAATTAAAGAAATAAACACAGTAATAGCAAGTCGTTGTACATTTCGGTTTATTATTTAAGTAAATACCAATTTTATTTCTTTCTATTAAATTTTCATGTTTTAAACTGCTATTAGCTTCATAGCAACAACTTTATTCGCAAGTGAATTATTTTTTTAAAAATCACTCTGACACGTTTTAAACTGTCATTATTTCGTCAAAAATGCATAATAACAAAGACAACTTGCCACTATCGACTACTTTGCTTCTCGGTGCAGGTATTGACAAAAATATCGTGTGCATCTCGAGACAAAATTGTCGAGAAAAACGCCACTTTCGTCCCTGGTTGCAGAATATACTAGTGTTGTGGCTAAATGTCAGCCGGCCATATTACTCGGAAGTCCTCAAGAACAGTTTTCGGAGCTGTTTGATGAATTTTCTTTTTAATTTTGATTTTTGATATTATTTAAAATCAGAAATCTTTTGAAGCGGGGACAGAATTAGTTATATTTATGCTATTTATATAAAAAATTCAGTTTTTCCTGGATTTTTTTCGAAAAAATTAATTTTAGTATAAAATATAGGTAGTTGTTAAAATAAAGTTTGTAGTAATAATTCAATATAGTCCAGTAATTTTGTCACCTAAAAAGTGGGTTACCTTGCATCAAATGGGGTAGTTATGATTTTTTTGAATGTTGTATATGATAAAAACTTTATTATAAATCCAAGTTTTCGACTTCGATAGACCTCTGAATCTTTGTCAAAAATTAAAAAAAAGCAAAATCTTCGACCTTTTTTCAGTTTTTGACAATTTTGACCTCGAAGGACTAGCTTTACAAGATATGACAGAGGAAAACGGTGCGGTTTTTAGAAATAAAATCAAGACATTAGATTTATTCGTGATACATAAAAATACGGTTGTAACGTTCCAACGGATGAAAGTATCGCCGTCCGGTTTCAAGCATTCGATTCCACATTTTTTTTCTATCTACAATATAATTTTTATAATTTGTTGTTCAATCAACTATAAATTCTGAACGAATCGTGATATTGACTTACGGTTTGCAGCATTGAATTCCTCGGACTTTATTACATTGTGTGAAAGACTTTCCAATGCCTTGGTTGAGCTGAAATTTAAATTTATCTCCGAGGGAATATAGTAAAATTTTTGTTTATTCTTTTGTTTATTGTGTTTAACATTTAAGGAAGTATAACTAAAAACGAATAAAGATATTGACTCGCAATTTACAGAATTTTATAGAAAACTGTTTAAAAAATATAATTATTTAAAAAGCGAGACAGTATCATTATTCGTTCAGAAATTATGGTTGATTAAACATAATAAACAATAGAATAAACAAAAATTTTACTATATTCTATCGGGGAAAAACTTTAAATTTCCGCTCAACCAATGCCTTTGAAAGTTTTTGACATTATGTATCTTATAGAAAAGTCCGAGGAATTCAATGCTGCAAATCGGAAGTCAATATTACTATTCGTTCAGAAATTATAGTTGATTGAACACAAAATTTAACAAAAGCATACGGTTTAAAAAAAATTAGATGTTAGAATTGCGGCAAAACTAGGCCTTCGAAAATTATAAAAAAAATATGAAACGTGGTTTAAGGCCGCTCGGGATGCTTCGAAATAGACAACCTACACAAAACTGAGTAAACGTTGCTATATTTTATAATATATTAATGCCAAAACTTTACAAAAAATAAAACTCTCCAAAGTTTTGTTTCCTCGGAAAATAATTAATAACACTTAAGTACCAACCCTAATTTCATTTATCATTAATCAGACTTTTGAGTACTTTGTAAACACGACATAGACCCACATATAATTATTGTTTACTGTGGTTCTTCAATGTCTAAATTTGCCTTTTATTGATTGTCTATTGTGTTGCGCGAAGCCGGAAAACGTATAAGTTATCTCCTGATGTTTTGACGTCAATTACTGTTTATTTTCGATTTAATCTTGCGATAATCACACGTCAAAATTATCAGTATTGCAATTCCTCTTCCTTAAATGCCGTCATAATAGTTTATTACAATCAGTTGCGTATTAGTTGTCATAAATTTTCGTCACTATTTCATAATTTGTACGTGCATGTTATCAATGGTATTGCAGTTGCAGAAAAATCTCATCACAACATACGTAAACGTATAAATAAATAGTATGTTGCAAACATTTAATATGAAATTCATGGCTTACCAATATGACAACAGCACAATTTAAATATTTTATGGCCATTTGCACCACTTCGGTTTAGCGCTAATCTGTAGTTAAAGTGTTTGTTATGTTGTAAACTTCGTTGCACAGGTTCCTAACTAGTGGTTAAACAGACTAAT
This sequence comes from Agonum fuliginosum, assembly GCA_947534325.1. Lineage (NCBI taxonomy): Eukaryota > Metazoa > Arthropoda > Insecta > Coleoptera > Carabidae > Agonum > Agonum fuliginosum. The sequence goes on from OX384039.1 coordinate 15,788,219, forward strand.
TTTTAGTTAATTTTAACTAGTGGATTCTGTAGGGTTTAAGTGAATAACTAGAAGTTAATCTACAAATTTCGACGATAATGTCGAGATATTTGAAATTTTTACTTATATTGCGCAGATTACTAGGACCAGGACAAATAGATATAATGAGCTAATCATAATTTATCATTTTATTTACTAGATTACGTTTAACAAATTAGTTTTAGACTGAACTGAAATATCTTATTATATTGGTACACACAATAATGATAACAAAATAATGTTATACACATTAAATATGTTCAAATTAAATGTCCATCGCTATTATTGTTTGTCCTTTTTGCTCGTCGATGATATAAAATATCACTTTATACGAATTTTATGCCAAATTTGACACTATTTCTTTATAACTTTTTCTCTCTCTAAAGTAGCACCATAATCAATTATAGAATATTTCTATCATTGAAGATAAATTATTGCAATTATATAAACTCATAAACTTAAGCCTCATTCACAGCTCTAACATAGTCACTGTTTTTCGTCTTTGTCTTTGTCGCGTGGATCTGGCCCATTCTCAGCTGTTGACACAAACATTGTTTTTGTCTTCAGTTAAGTTCACACGTCTGCTAAACCAAACAAAAATATTATATAAAATACATTTTTATAATATAGAATATTATTAAACGTGCAGTGCTCTGTTTGTATAACTTCCTGTTATTACTAGTTTAACGTATATCGAAAAAATAAAACCAAAATAAATTCTTACATGGATGTGGTGAACATACTATACCACATCTCACTTCATTACGAACATCACGTGGTTTTTTTTATAAACAGCCATTATTGTTGTTTTGGGTCATGCCTCGTGCAATAGCAATTTTGTGTATATTGCTACTGCTGCTGCAGCTCGTCTTCATCTAACAATCGCAGTTATAATTTGTTTTGCTCTAAGATTCATTTTCCTACGTCAGAATATTGTGACAGATCAACGAAATAAACTGTTGTGAACATAGATGTATATTGTCTACAAACTACTTTTAGGTTAAAACAAAGACAAAAAGTATGAAGTTTGTATACTTTTATGTTTGTGTTTATGCTTAAGACAAAGACAAAGACTAAAACAATAGCTGTGAACGGTTTCACGTTACTACGTATGTCAAACACTTCAAGGTTATTACAAACGACAAAAACAGTGACTAGGGCGTTTTCACATCTAACGAGACGACATCGGCACGACAACGACAACGACGTCGGTGGACGCGGAATCTAGTGTAAATAAATGTAACGCTTTCACACTCACCGACAATATCGGTACCGTGTTGTTGCAGGCACCGACATGTCGGTGGTTGCAGTCACCCCACTCGTGCCGTCGCCGATTTTTCATTTAGTTGTGAGTTGTGTTCTGGTTAACAAACAAAAATGGCCAGTAATTTCAATGCTGTTGCCGGTAGATGTGAAAATAATCTGTCGATATCGTGTCGGTGTCGGTATCGTGCTGATGTCGTGCCGGTATCGGCGTCGTTAGATGTGAAAACGCCCTATGTTAAGAGCTGTGAATGAGGCTTTACTTGTTATAGAAATGTCATTTTCACCTGTCAATAATTATATGTCAAACTAAACTGAATTATATTTAAAATTGATAACATTTTGTATTTGTATACAGAATTCCGACAGAATAAAACGATTCTAACAGCTACACATAAAAATTATTGCAAAAATCACTAGATTTCTTTAAAACATCACTAGAATATCATTCATTTTTTAGTCTAAAATTAATAGTTCTAATAACCAGTAGTTAAAGTTAACCTATTGTCAGCTAACCATCAGTTTTAACCCGAACTCGTGCAAATGGCCATTAAACCAAAAATAAAAATTATAGTATGAAAAATTCTAGGAACAAATTTTCATATCGCATATTTTTATTGTTAAAGGTTGAAGAACTATGGCCATTTGCACGACTTCGGGTTAAAACTGATGGTTAGCTGACTAGAAGTTAGCCTTAACTATTTATTAAATTTTATTCGCATTGCACAGCATAATTTTAGATTATAGTTAAGTTAATCTATAAAATATTAGAGCTATTAATTTTATAACTAAAAAATCTGACGTGGCCGTTACAATACCTCTCGCCTTGACATTGAAGTACTATTATTTAACCTCGTATTTAACCAAATATTAAGCTTTAATTAGGTAATAAATTATATATTTCACAAATCTAATCAGCTCTTAGTTTAATATATAATTTTATTTTATAAATACCATATTTACATAATACTATGTCCAGTTAATATCTATACTATATCCAACATTTCAAAATTCTACACCACACTCTACACATGCCCTACACCACAGAGAAACCTCCTTGCCACAGACATCTGTTTATCTGTCACATTGACAATTTTATTTTTGTTTTAAATTTTATTTCTTTTTCGGGATTCACAAATCGTGGTAGGTAAAATTATATATTTAAAAAAATTATATTTCTTTATTGGTTAAAGATATAGAAACAAGTAAGATTAAATATTGTACAATGTAATTTCTTCTTTCATGTGTGGTATGTCAAATTGTAACAATCGCATTATTTTATACAATTTTTGCAAAAAATGTTATAGTGCTACAAGAAAAGTACCATTTCCGGTTGGTGGATTTTTACCAAAACCTTTTCAGCTCTTCATTAACATATATAAATGTATAATGCAAAATATTAGAATTTTATGTTCAGTAGAATTTGAGATAATGAACCGGGACGAAAGGCTATAGTAGGCGTACATACAGACTTTCATACACACACACACACACACACACACACACACACACACACACACACACACACACACACACACGCGCGCACACACACACACACACACACACGCGCACACACACACACACACACACACACACACACACACACACACACACACACACACACACACACACACACACACACACACACACACACACACACACACACACACACACACACACACACACACACACACACACACACACACACACACACACACACACACACACACACACACACACACACACACACACACACACACACACACACACACACACACACACACACACACACACACACACACACACACACACACACACACACACACACACACACACACACACACACACACACACACACACACACACACACACACACACACACACACACACACACACACACACACACACACACACACACACACACACACACACACACACACACACACACACACACACACACACACACACACACACACACACACACACACACACACACACACACACACACACACACACACACACACACACACACACACACACACACACACACACACACACACACACACACACACACACACACACACACACACACACACACACACACACACACACACACACACACACACACACACACACACACACACACACACACACACACACACACACACACACACACACACACACACACACACACACACACACACACACACACACACACACACACACACACACACACACACACACACACACACACACACACACACACACACACACACACACACACACACACACACACACACACACACACACACACACACACACACACACACACACACACACACACACACACACACACACACACACACACACACACACACACACACACACACACACACACACACACACACACACACACATCATCGTGAAAATAGTCAAAATAGGTTCTAAAGGTGCTAAAACGTGCTAATTGACAAAAATCTCGACATCGAATTTTTTCACGATCCCTATACCTCTCTATGCGAGAGGTAAAAATTGTGAGAATTTAAGAGATTTTTTGTAGAAATCAAGTGATTTTTGCTGTAATTTTTATTTATTGCCGTCATAATATTGTTTTGTTCTTTACATTATACCTACAAGAAATGCATATGAAATTTGTAATTTTACAAACCAATTATGCCTGAAACTCTCGGAAATGAAGCAATGTCATAAAAATAAAATGCTTTTTATTTTATCAGGTGTTGGTGTAAATTGTATATATTCCGGCGCTAAAATAGTATATTGTGTATCTAGTGCGCAAAGTAAGCAATTGCGCGAGGCGAGTTGCAGCCCGAGCAGTGCTTATCCACCAAAAACTCATACTCGAAAATTTTGACCCATTACAATACCTCTCTTATAGAATATGAGGCGAGAGGTAATTACGTAAGTAATTAGTGTCCAAATTTTTGTTGAATTCATTCATAATATATCTATATTTCAGTCGATGTTCGAGACAAAAATTCCAAAATTGTTCTGTTAAACGAAAATTCATGATCGTCTAATTCATAAAAATAATTACCTCTTTTATATATTTGTCTTGGCAGTAGAATTCTAAACAACTTATCAATTTCCAGCATTTCATTATCATTATAGAAATCCAAAACAAACATTTTAATTTAAAAATTTGACAGGGATGTCATAAGAAAATTATTAAATGAAAAAATTTGTAGGTTAACTTATAGTTACGCCCTTAAACCCTACAGAATCCACTAGTTAAAATTAACTAAAAATTAGACTGTTTACCCTCTGGTTAAAAACTTGTGCAACGAAGTTTACTATATAATCAACACTTTAACTACAGGTTAGCGCTAAACACACAAACACACACACACAGACATCATCGTGAAAATAGTCAAAATAGGTTCTAAAGGTGCTAAAACGTGCTAATTGACAAAAATCTCGACATCGAATTTTTTCACGATCCCTATACCTCTCTATGCGAGAGGTAAAAATTGTGAGAATTTAAGAGATTTTTTGTAGAAATCAAGTGATTTTTGCTGTAATTTTTATTTATTGCCGTCATAATATTGTTTTGTTCTTTACATTATACCTACAAGAAATGCATATGAAATTTGTAATTTTACAAACCAATTATGCCTGAAACTCTCGGAAATGAAGCAATGTCATAAAAATAAAATGCTTTTTATTTTATCAGGTGTTGGTGTAAATTGTATATATTCCGGCGCTAAAATAGTATATTGTGTATCTAGTGCGCAAAGTAAGCAATTGCGCGAGGCGAGTTGCAGCCCGAGCAGTAGCGGCTCGAGGCCTACCGAGGCGAGCCGAGGAGGCCGAGGGTCGCTACGGCGAGGGCTGCAACGAAGCCAAGCGCAATTGCGCCTTTGCTCACGAGATGCACACGATATTTTTTGTCATTACTGCACAAAAAGTAACCTTTTGAGTGACCTTACTTATCAAAAGATAAAATGAATACTTTTAAAATTAATATGTATAAAATAAAAAGTAACTAATATTTACCTACATGTAAAAGCATAAGAAACTAATTATTAACAGTAAAGAAAAGAACATTAAAATATAAGAATAAAATATTATTGTCCATTAGATCCAATATCCAATGCACAATCTACATAATAGTCGACAGTAGAAACTATGCAGGTACTACAGTTGTTCACGTGCCTTTAGTATTAGATTATCACGTGTGTGACGCTAGTGCTACGCGCACAATTCGTGTCGGTAACTACAGAAAACTGTGTGTGTTAAATTAGCGTGCGCAAAGTGAAATTTTGCGCACGCTATTCCCGCACGCTTGTACTTTGCGCACGCATTTTTGTCTAGTTAAAAAATAAGCCACTTTGCGCACGTAAAACAGGCACGAAAAAGGTTACTTTTTGTGCAGGTATGACAAAAAGCTCTTTTCGCACAAGGATTCTTTGTAGATTCTACGGAGATCCAGAATCCTGGAAAAGAAGAAGTTTTCTTCGTTCTAGTGATAATTATGTGGTTTCGAAGGAATCAATAAATTATAAATTCTTCATTTCCAAGACTCTCATTGAAGATTCAATTTAGCGGCACCGCAATTTAACAGATAATTCCCACTAGAAAGAAAAAGACTTCTTCTTTTCCAGGATTCAGAATCTTGGTAGAATCTTCAAAGAATCCTCGTGCGAACTCAGCAATTGCTTCTGCATCTTTTCGCACGATTCTTGATACTGTTGAGATATGGACCCCTACAAAATCTGCTGTACTTATCAAATATCCACAAGTCGCAAATAACTCGGAGTGCTATGCTATAATTAATTGATTAATCGGCGAAACACAATTATTTCTGCACACCAAAATAAAAAAATCTGCTGTGGCCACCACACGACCTCTCGCCTAATTTTGCTTATTCTACTAATCTAATAAATAGTTTTACTTACATTTTAATAGTTTCATGTTCATGTAATATGCAAATGATAATGTAAACCAATATGCAAGCAAAAGATGTCAACTGTACTGTCACTGTCATAATAATTCAAATTTTATGTAGAAACAAATTTCATATCATGGAATTTCAAAAAAATATAATATTAATTGTACTTTATTTGATTGTTAAATACTTCCAGATTCAGCAATTTGTATTTATAATTAACTGTACACAAAGATAATCACAATTTCTTTTATTTTTAATTGCAAAAATTGTCATAAATAAATAATGTACCAATATATTTAAGGAAAACTTTTCCAAACTTCTAAAAGTACTACTTCCGGTTTGCGGATTTCTACCAAAATCTTATCCGGTGTTAAGATACTTATTAAAACCTTAAATATGAAATTTGGTTATAAACGGTTTGATACTTTTTAAGTTATCGTGGACGAAAAATCGTCGGTTCATACAAACACACAAACACACACACACAGACATCATCGTGAAAATAGTAAATTCGTATTCTAAAGACCCTGAAACGTGCTTATCCACCAAAAACTCATACTCGAAAATTTTGACCCATTACAATACCTCTCTTATAGAATATGAGGCGAGAGGTAATTACGTAAGTAATTAGTGTCCAAATTTTTGTTGAATTCATTCATAATATATCTATATTTCAGTCGATGTTCGAGACAAAAATTCCAAAATTGTTCTGTTAAACGAAAATTCATGATCGTCTAATTCATAAAAATAATTACCTCTTTTATATATTTGTCTTGGCAGTAGAATTCTAAACAACTTATCAATTTCCAGCATTTCATTATCATTATAGAAATCCAAAACAAACATTTTAATTTAAAAATTTGACAGGGATGTCATAAGAAAATTATTAAATGAAAAAATTTGTAGGTTAACTTATAGTTACGCCCTTAAACCCTACAGAATCCACTAGTTAAAATTAACTAAAAATTAGACTGTTTACCCTCTGGTTAAAAACTTGTGCAACGAAGTTTACTATATAATCAACACTTTAACTACAGGTTAGCGCTAAACCGAAGTGGTGCAAATGGCCATAAGAGTTTTAAAAAACGCGTTCGCCAGTTGTGACGTCATACCGACATCAGTCAGCCGAACCAGCATACTGCATGCGTCTTCACAGAAGAAACCTCCGTATCCATGGGCGCCGACAAAAATTATTAAGTACAAGGTGGTACACGGGCAATTAACTATTCTGCATTTAGTATAGGCTGGCACAAGAATGGATTCAGGTTATGTTTTTAGGGTGGGTAATTATGAAGTATTGAAAAAATGCGTCGCAGGCGAAAATTTTGTTAGTACGAGGTCAAATGCCTTTTAATTGAAAGTTACATTTTATTGAGGAATGTGCAGCTACTGCTACTCTTTCATGCGAATTTTTTTTATGTCCAAGGAAATGTATCTTAAAATGAAAAAAAAAAATAGGAGACCTTACTTTTCAATATGCCATCGTATGTTTCAACACATCAGCAATTGATCTTTTTAATTTGGGAAAATTATTGTTGCATAAGGTTTAACTTAAAATTTTTAATGCCAGTAATTTTAAACATATAACAGTACTCCAGGAAAAAGATACAAAATTCGCAAAAATAAAAAAAGTAGGAGACTTCTGAAAATTTGCAGCGTAATAAAAAATTTATGTAACATTAAAGATTCCGACAAGTCCCGAGCAGGAGAAAGTGTGCTCGAGCCGCCATATTGAAAAAAAAGAAATTTTCAAAAAATTTCGGTAACAGTAAATTTTACGGTAAATATTGTTATTATAATATTGTAGCTTATAAAATTTCTTACAAAAACATGCTATAACTTTTTTACATAGAAGTAACAGTTTACAAGAAAAACAAGAAAATATAAATTTTTTGTAGTACGAAGTTAATTAAATCATGCCATAACTTTGTTTTCCGACACAAAATTGACTGTACCTTGCGAACAGATAAAAATATCGACATCTGGTTTCAAGCATTAGATGCTACAAACATTTTTCTATCAAATATATTATTTCTATTTTTCAGGGGGGCCTGGTTTAGCCTAAATTTTAACTTAGAAAATACAGAAAATTTTGTATTTTTGTATTTTTTGTCTTTAGTCAACTCATATTTCTGAACAAATGAATATCGACTGCCGATTTCCGGTATTGGATGCCGTGGACATTTTATTATAAGATACATTATTTTTAAAACTTTTAAAGGTCTCTTGGTTGAGCTGATATTCAAAGTTTTTGTGCGAAAGAAAATAGTGAAATTTTAGTATTTTTTTTGTTTCCTATGTTTAATCAACTCTAATTTCTGACCGCATTAAGATGTCGACTTCCGATTTCCAGAATTGGATTTCTCGGACATTTTTCTAATGATTATTTTTTATTTCTTTTAAGAGCCTTAATTATGCCACAAATTATTGTTTTACGCGTAGAGAAAATATTGACATTTTAGTAAATGTTATTCCTGTGTTTAATCAACTCTAATTTCTGACTGGATTAAGATATCGCGTTCCGGTTTCCAGCATTGGTCGGACAATTCTTCAAACCGGAAATCCTTATTTTTATTCATAAAAAAACACAAAAACTAATACTTGATCAAAATTTATCGTTTTTACTTCCTTGTACGGAGTAAAAAGGAAGTAGGTATTGTAATTGCGAAAAATTTCGGTTTTCAGATTTTGATGGAAATATCCGTTTTGACCTTTTCTGAATCCATTATGACTAGTTTCGTCGTGACGTCTGTACGTACGTACTTAAGTACGTTTATTTTTTATAATTTTCATGGAAGAAAACGCCGGTGCAGTACATGCGCAGCAAGATAAAAAATTAAATTATAAATATGAAAAAATAATTTAATGTATAAATATAAATTATAATATTCTACTCGTGATACAGAATGTTTTTCCTTTTAAATTTATAAATAAAGAAAACAATGAAGGATCACCCAAAAATCGTAAAATGGCCCGAGGGCCATCATTTGCGCACCACTGGTTTCGTGAAGATTCATCAAAATCTCGAACTATTAAAAAATCAGGATTATTCAATACCTACTTCCCACTATTATATTGGTCAGAGAGGTAAAAAGAAATACCTAGTACATTTGTGTGATATTCAAAATAATAAATTCATTATTCGAAAAACAGTTTCATAGAATGAACAAAAATTTGTACTATTAGTAGAATATTAGAGAGTTGTAATGTTGTAACGTTGTAAGACCTATTCTTAAATTCATATAAAACTGACTAACTAAACCAATTATTGATTAACTTATTTACTTAAGACCCACAAGAAATAATTTATTTGTTGTTTACCACATTTTGCAATTTGTTTATTAAAAACATAAAATTGTAGTAATGCACTAGACAGATTTAATAATGTAAAATTTGCATTAATAATTTGTCACAAAAATTGTTATATTGGTTTTTCGTTAGTTTGACGTAATGGTTTCTTTACGTAGGTAATGTACCATTTCCTAGATTTAATTAAATTTGAAATCTAATCCCAGAACTTGAGCTTACTGCCTTGTAGTTCTTGTCATTCTTCCATAAAAATTCTAAAATTTAGTTTTAGTTTTATATTACAACAGTGGATATTCAATTTCACTCAGACGTAATAATTTACCGCATTAATCAAATCTATCATATTGAAATTTTTGTTTGCATGCATCATCTAAAATTTACCTAACTGATTAAAAAGACCTAATATTTCAAAATTTTGAATATATTTTGTACCACGAAATCCTAAATTAAAATACAAAGATACAAACTTAAAATTGCATATTATACCCTGTTCACAAGAGAAAAGTTTCTCCTAAAAATAGTAAAACAAGTACTATTAATAGTTTTTTTAATGGTCGCTCCTATTAGTCCAAGAGCCGGGCAACGTATTTGCTTACGTCATAAAGGGTAAAAGTTTTGACTTCGAATTTAAATTAAGGCACTTTCCTAATATTATTATTATCAGTCTGCCAATTCATATCGGTCACATCGAAAAGTTACAAGGGTTCAAAATTGCATTTCAGACACATAAACTTACGTCATAAGCGGCAAATATACTCTAAGGTGCAAATGATATAGTAAAAAAATTTTGGAGAGGAGTCACGTCATCAATGTTGGTCACTAGATAATGACGTCACGAAACCAGATAATGACGTCACGGAATACTAGATTTACATAGAGTATACTAATTTAAATTTAAAAAATGTAATGTGTGTTGCATTTTTGAATTTACAAGCGATGCTTATTTTTCGATCATTTTAATTGAATTATTAGACGATTAATATTTAAATATCATTGTAAAATTTAATATATTTCCAGTTAGAACTCTATAGCGTTACAGAAAAAATATGAATGTCATGTAAACGTACAACACAAAACACAATTCTTAATTCAGTAATGCCAATGTGTGGAGAAAAAACAAACTACAATTATTTGAAATAAATTAAAAATGCATTAAAACATTATGTTCGGCTTTAAAATTATTGTAAATTTAATGAAAATGCACTATTCTTATAGTATGCAAAAAAGTAGTATTTATTTTGTTCATTTAACATCACTACGTCATTACTACAGTTATTTTTTATTTTGTAATGTTTTGATGACGTGACTCCTCTGCAAAAAAATTTCAACTATAGCTGACAATACCTAAAGTTATAAACTACAAGTCTGCCAAAGATTATCGGTCACAAAGAGCTTGGCAGACTAAATTCAAAATTGGTAATTTCCGCTCTCGCACTTACGTCATTTTCGGCAAATATAAACTATACTACTAAACACAAGTAGAAAGGGATTTGCAAGCTAACTTAAAATTTGTTAGTCTGCCAAGGTTCTGAGGTCACAAAATCATTAACAGACTACCCTAAAAGTGGCAAATAACTTTTTTTCCCTCATTTACATCGTTACAACACTTTCGTTACGAAAATTTATACGCTAACCTCGACGCTAACATAAAGAGTTTACTATGATAACTTAAATCACAGCATTTTGGTATGCATCTTATAGCATAGTATCTTTAAATTGGCCCCTCAATAAAAATTCTAAATTTGAAACATGTTATCTTATTATAACAAATTTAATTAGCAACTTGAAGTTTTTCAAGTTGAAAGCGTGCTTTTTACTTCCTTGTACGGAGTAATAAGGAAGTATTGTATAATCGCGAAAAATTTTGGTTCTCAGATTTTTACGGAAATATCCGTTTTGACCTTTTCTGAATCCATTATGACTAGTTTCGTCGTGACGTCTGTACGTACGTATGTACGGACGGACGAACGGACGTACGTAAGTATGTGTGTCGCTTAACTCAAATACGGTTAGACGTAGAAAAGTTGAAATTTTGTATTTAGGACTGTTATAGCATCTAGTTGTGCACCTCCTCTTTTTGGTTTCAATCTACAAACCGGAAGTAGTACTTTTTTCAAATATTTATTTAAGACAAATTTTTTTATTTTAAATGAAAGATTATGTGATTATTACCTACAATCGGTATTTTATAAATATTTTTGTATCTGGTATCATTTAAGGATAATTAAAGTACATATTTATAATTTAGTATTTCGGTATCTTGTAGTACATGATCGATTAACATTTGTTACTACGTAAAATTTAAATGATTATGACATGACAGTGACAATAGTAAAATATGCTTTATATCTTCTTCTGCAGTTTAAATAAAATGACTAAAATATATTTGTGAGTATAGAAGCAGTAATATATTATATTATTCTACATTTTAGTTATTAAGAAAAGTATGAACAGTTTAATAGGCGTACAAGGAAGTCATGTGGTGTCCACGTCAGATTTTTTACAATATTTTGACCTCCCGCCTCATATTCTATAACGGAGGTATTGTGATGGGTCAAAATTTTCGAGTGTGAGTTTTTGGTGAATAAGTATGAAGCGCCGTTCGGGACAAAATTAAATGTCGAAAATATTTTGTTTTCCTTGGGAAGAAATATTTTTTAGTTAGAAATAATAAAATTTTTCCAGAAATAAATATATTTTTCTAGAAATAAATATTTTTTTACAGCGTAAATATTTTTTATGCTGATTTATTTTTATTCCCGAAAAATATTTTTTTCTCCAAATTTAAAAATATATTTCTCTCAAACTAAATGTTTCTTGCGAAATAAATATTTTTACAAAATATATTTTCTCAATCATAATAAAAAAAATTCTCATAAGGAAATATTACTTTCGTGCGTAACAAAAAATATTTCCTGCGCCAACCAAATATTTTATTTTCTCCAGCAACACAAAAATATTTTTCTCGCAGAACGCGATACTTCACTTTAGCTACAGTAGATGGCGCAAGCTGTTGTCGGTAATATCGTTAACTACTGTTTGAATAGCCAGAACCCAGAACGTCGCTGCATGAATTTAGCTATCATACGTTCATAACATCAATGAGGGCAATTACAGCCTAAATATATGAATTTCTTATAAAACAAAGAGCTGAGTCTAATTATTATACATATTTTAAGTACAGGCTGCTATGCTAATCAGTGAAAGGAATTACGGTTTAAAATGACAATGCGTTAACTTGTCGTTTTCGTTTGTATTCACATTGAAACTTTATCGTTTATTTGCGTAATTAATAAATAATAGAATATTTTTTCAATAATTATTATAACGACCACACCACTCTACTAAAGTTAAAAGAGTGCCAAATAAACTTGTAATACTCGGAGAACCCTGTACTTAAAATATGTATAATAATTAGACTCAGCTCTTTGTTTTATAAGAAATTCATATTTTTAGACTGTAATTGCCCTCACTGATATTATGAACGTATGATAGCTAAATGCATGCAGCGACGTTCTGGGTTCTGGCTATTCAAACAGTAGTTAACGATATTACCGACAACAGCTTGCGCCATCTACTGTAGCTAAAGTGAAGTGTCGCGTTCTGCGAGAAATATATTTTTGTGTTGCTGGAGAAAATAAAATATTTGGTTGGCGCAGGAAATATTTTTTGTTACGCACGAAAGTAATATTTCCTTATGAGAATTTTTTTTGTTATGATTGAGAAAATATATTTTGTAAAAATATTTATTTCGCAAGAAACATTTAGTTTGAGAGAAATATATTTTTAAATTTGGAGAAAAAAATATTTTTTCTTCAACCGTCTTAAAAGTTGGTTCTTTTAATACCGTTTTTAGTATTAAAAGTGGACGTTTTTGTTATTAATAAAAAAATGTAACTGTTGCTAGGTTACACTTTAAATCCTAAGCTTAAAAGTACTTTTAATCCTAAGCTTAAAAGTTGATCTTGTATTTCTGTATTCTGTAGATATTGAATGTATTTTAAGTTTAATCAAACAAAAAAAAAAGAAATTATTAATTTGATTTCAAAACATCTTTATTTTAGTACTTAGGTTTAATATTAATTTACAAATTTATTACTTATTCATAGTGATATTAAAAGTATACAGCCTGAGCAACTTTGATAAAAATTGAACCGCAAATGATCTGCTTTAGTTGGTCTTAGTGTTGGGGTAAAGTTGATTTGACGTCTTCAATATTATCAATCTTTAAACGTACCAATTCATCGCAACGGCATGCACCCGAGATTTCCAGTATTAGAACAATCTATAAATATTAATAATATTTAGATAGTTATATTCTCATTCCTCATATTTAAACACTTACTTAAGGAGCATAATTCAAGAAAAACTCTTTATTTATTTTAGTTTGACAGAACAATAAAATTTGTAAACAAAACAAAAGTTGAAGCAAAGCTACCTTCTTAGTTTCAATCATATTTCAACAAAATATTTCAATAATTTAAAATGTAATTTTCTTGGTTGAAGAAAAAATAGTATGTGTTATTTGGATTAAAAGTGCCTTTGTTTGATTCGCAATTTTTGCATCCGCTCGGCTTCGCTATGCTTCGCCTCGCAAATGTAAAATAATTGCTCATCAAACAAAGTATCACTTTTAATCCTAATAACACAATATACTATTTCGGGAATAAAAATAAATCAGCATAAAAAATATTTACGCTGCTAAAAAAATATTTATTTCTAGAAAAATATATTTATTTCTGGAAAAATTTTATTATTTCTGGAAAAATTTTATTATTTCTAACTAAAAAATATTTCTTCCCAAGGAAAACAAAATATTTTCGACATTTAATTTTGTCCCGAACGGCGCTTCATAAATAAGCACGTTTTCATTCAAATTTTATATTTAAGGTTTCAATACGAATCTTATAATAACCCAATATAACTTTGGTTTCACTCTACAAACCGGAAGTAGTATACGCACCTACAATCGGTATTTTATAAATTATTCGGTATCTGGTATCATTTAAGAATAATTAAAGTATATAAGTACTTATAATTTAGTGTTTCGGTAACTTCTACTCCATGATCGTTTAATATTTGTTATTACGTAAAATTTATATGATTATGACATGACAGTGACAGTGATAATAGTAAAATATCGTTTATATCTTCTTCTGCAGTTTAAATAAAATGAATAAAATATATTTGTTAGTAGTAGTAGTAGTACCTATATTAATATACCTACTCGTATTTGTATTTGTATAAGTAAACTGAATAAAGTAAATATGGTGGCAGGTCTCGTGCTGGCTACATCAGATTTTGTTTTAAACCCCTTTCAACTTGTGTTTAGTTTATATTTGCAGAGGGTGACGTAAGTGCGAGAACGGAAATTACCAATTTTGAATTTAGTCTGCCAGGCCCTTTGTGACCGATAATCTTTGGCAGACTTGTAGTTTATAACTATAGGTATTGTCAGCTTTCATTTGCACCTTAGATTATTTATTTATTTTTGCCGCTTATGACGTAAGTCTATGTGTCTGAAATACAATTTTGAGCCCTTGTAACTTTTGCGTTGTGACCGGTATGAATTGGTAGACTGGTAATTTTAATTGAAAGGAATGACTATGTGGAATCCCTTGCTTATATGCTATAGCTAAGAGCTAGCTGTCAAAGAGATAGATTACAAGATTTCAACGTTTTATTTGATTAATTTAGTTTTTAAATTTTATTACAGTTCTTTAATGCTACCAGATATAAACAATTTATTTATAACGTAAGTTGTTATCTAATTATGTAATTTTCTTATTTGGATTATACTACATAATTATCTTTTGACGTATATACTTAAAATCTATCAAATTTAAACTTTAATAATCAGGAAGACACTATTTACCTGATTCTGATTTGCATGTTTAAGGTGTATAATATAGCCAAATCATATATATTCTCAGAATGTGTAATAATAATTTATGATTTGAAGCCACATTAAATTTACAAAATTAAGATGTTCAACTTGAAAATATTTCCATATTTTATCCAAATCGTACAAAAATGACGTTTATAATACAGGAAAACATTCATTTCTTTCTAGTGAATTATTACATTTTCCATGAGCAAGTCACAAATTTCAGACATATTTTATAGTCAAACCTAAACGATGACCTATATACATGAAATCGTAAATTTTACTTTTCCTGCATTTATTAACCATACGATTTTTATATTTTCAATCTATTATATCTTGTCGTGAAAATAAACAATTTTGATGCCAGGAACGAATAAAATCTCTAAATTATGTTTTATTTTATTTTGTAGACTTCTAGAATGGTTTTATATGGCATCAAACATAAATTTCAATATTTACTGAATATTTTGGTTTATTTATGATACGTATGTACATATAAGGACGATGTTTCGGAAAACAATTTTTTAGATTTAGAATTGCTGCTATAAAGAACATTTGATGATTATTTATTTCTTGCAAGTTAGAGAAACAATTTTTCATGAAGTAAAAAGTTTTATTCCTATACAGTATCCAAATGAATAATAGCTTAAAATTTGTGTAATTTTATAATACTTTATTATTTTAAACTTTGTACGGTAATAGACAATTATCTTGTTTTAATAAACACATTTTGTTTCACAAAGCATAGTCTTCGATAAATTAGACATGAAAGATGGAATGTAGATCGCGAATATTTGATTATTACGTTTGTTTGTTGTTAAATAAATCACAAACTTGAGCGAAGCATGTTTTGGTCATTTAGGTAAACGACACTCTTAAGGTGGAGGATTCAAAAGAAATGGCCTATTTTTATATGCAAAATTTTTGTTTATGACGACATAGATCATAGTCATAGTGTTTTGTAACCATTTATAGATCATTTCTTTTGAATTCCCACCTCGTCTGATTCCGTGCCTTTACTATAATAATAGTTTAACTTAAACCTGCTGAACAACCAGATGTATAAATAAACGTTGTATTCTTTTATGACATAATTTTATTGACAAAATAAATAAATAAATTATGGCGGTGAGTCGATATCAACAACTATTTGATACAAAATTCGTAGTAACAAATATTAAACAATCATGGACAACAAAATACTAAAGTTTCATAATCTATAATAATAATATTTTAAGTACTATGACAGAACAATTTATAAAATGCTAAAAATTGTCCTAAAACGTGCTTATCCACTAAAAACTCGCATTCGAAAATTTTGACCCATCATAATACGTCCCTTATAAAATATGAGGCGGGAGGTGAAAATTATTTATTGTTGCTTTGAATTTGATAGCATTCATCTTTTCAAAACTGCTCCCTCATCGCCATAAATTAATACAGTACATCTTTTTATCATTCTAATTGTCAACTAATCAATACCCTCTTTCCCCTTGTATCACGTTTTCTCACTTGGGCTAATCAACGCTATCAGGTCATCCTCTTGATCACGTGACTGTCACCTGGCTGAAAACACGTGAACATCTGCGACACGCGTGAATGTTGCAGGACTTCAAGGGGAGGGGGGTAGCGGATAGTTACTTGTTCGTTAGCGTAAACAAGATTACATGACGTTGTGGAACAGAAGCGCGGGTATTGATTATAATTATGTTTTTGTTTATTCATTACATTTGCTTTTGTTTTATATTTGTTTAATAATGAGAGGAAAATTAGCAGATGGACTCGATCCGGGTTGTTGCTGAGTTGAGTGGGATTTAGTTATAGGGGATTTTATGGCGAATTAGATAAGGATGTAATCAGGCGCGCCGGGTTCTGAAAATCTTGAGGGGGGCAAGGGCACAACACAACATTATAATATATACGAATATATACATATATACTCTACGAAAAAATTATGGGAAAACTCGATTTTTGACGCAAAATGTCAAATTTTCAAACCGTGATAACTCGGTTGCATTTCACCCAAAATCAATAATACTTCGGGTTTAAAAAAGATCAAAGTCTTCTCTTTCGAATGGTGTACCTGAAAGCCACATTCGATACATCCCATGTCCCATAAAGCACCAGAGAAAAAAATGTTTTTAACTGAAAAAAATGTCCAACTTTAACAACTTGCACGGAGTACAAAAAAATGGTAGGCCATAGTCAAGGCAAAGACGTTAAAGTTCACACAATTTTCTTTAAAGTTAAAAAATCTGACGTGGACACCACATGACTTCCTTGTACGCCTATTAAACTGTTCATACTTTTCTTAATAACTAAAATGTAGAATTATATTATACAAATATATTAATATATAAGTACTACTACTAGTGCTACTATACTCACAAATATATTTTAGTCATTTTATTTAAACTGCAGAAGAAGATATAAACGATATTTTACTATTGTCACTGCCACTGTCACTGTCATGTCATAATCATTTAAATTTTACGTAGTAACAAATGTTAATCGATCATGGACTACAAGATACCGAAATACTAAATTATAAATATATACTTTAATTATTCCAAAATGATACCAGATACAAAAATATTTATACAATACCGATTGTAGGTAATAATCACATAATCTTTCATTTAAAATTAAAAAATTTGTCTTAAATTAAATATTTATCGAAATATTTGACAAAAGTACTACTTCCGGTTTATAGATTGAAACCAATAATAGGAGGTGCACAACTAGATGCTATAACAGTCCTAAATACAAAATTTCAACTTTCTACGTCTAACCGTATTTGAGTTATGCGACATACATACGTCCGTACGTACATACGTACGTACGTACAGACGTCACGACGAAACTAGTCATAATGGATTCAGAAAAGGTCAAAACGGATATTTCCATCAAAATCTGAAAACCGAAATTTTTCGCGATTACAATACTTCCTTATTACTCCGTACAAGGAAGTAAAAAGAACAAGTTTCTACGATGATTCTATCCAAATTTATGAGTAGTTCGGGTATGTCACGACCTGCGTTTCCAACTGGTGCCCCGCTAAAGCGTAACAGCAGAATTCAAATTCAATCTTTACCACTAACAATATTGTTGAATTTATTTCATTAATGAATTTTTCCTGTGGGGGGCACTGCCCCTAACAAAACTGCTTGTGGGGGGCAAGCGCCCCGTTGCCCCCACAAGTCGGCGCCTATGGATGTAATTGTATGTTGGAATAGTTATATTTACTCAAATAGAGTGGATATTTAGTCCGCGCATAGTCTGCTTACAATGGACTGGTCACTAGATGACCCCCATCATGAATATCAGTTTAAGCGCAGTAAACGGATTGTATATTCTAACAAAACTGGTAAATTCTAAACTCAGTTAAATTTAGCCTATATTATACAACTGTTCAAGTTAACAGAGTCCACAAGCAATGCACAAATTGTAAATATCTAACTTCTTTTCTTTTTTAAGACGTTATTTTTCAAAAATATAGTGCCAGAAACTGTTATTAAAATTATTCAGTGGCGGATTTAGGAGAGGGGGCACCCGGATACGTACCCCACCCCCCTGTGATGTGTTAGTGATTTTCCGTAATCAAAATTAAGCTTCAGTTGTGTATTGTAAAGTAAAGTAAAGTAATTCACCTTTTTGCCGCGCGCGGCTGTTACACGTGCCTTGCATTTCAGCGAAATTATTGCGATCTTGCAATTTATGTTAGAATATACGCAGTTAATAAGTAAAAGTTAGGCAGTCATCGACGAGTAATGATGAGTGATCGATCATGCAGCCATCGACGAGTACTGACGCTGATGAGTGACCTATCAGTCAGTCAGCAGCGCAGCCAGAATTTTTCCAACGGGGAGGGGAGGGCTAACAAAATCAAAATTACTTAATACTTAGTAATGATTTATTATTATTATCATTCATGTAACTCAAAAATTATTCTTAAACCTTAAATAAAATCACAGGTATATATAAAACAAAAGTAAAGGTATTCACAAAAAATAAATTCTTTTTGGCTCCTAGGCTCACAGTAAAAGTCGCCGAGGCTGTATATTAAAGGCGCAGCTATCTAGCCGTAGCGCTACGCTCTGCCTGCTAACGTACTTACTAGAGATGTATTCAGTTATCTAGGACCCTGGGCTGCGCGAGAAGGCGCGGAGCCTGTCATATGTACTGTCCGTTTTACAAAACATGTAGGTGAAATTTTTGTCGTATTGTCACTTTCATCGTTTTGATCCAAAACAAAAATATATAACTCAAACACAATCAATTACAAATTTTACAGTATTACACGAAGTAAACACTACATTCAACTTACGAACTAAGCAATAATAAAATAAAAATTGCCCTTTTTATTGAATCCAACAGCAAAAATTCTTGTTCCGATATAATTATAATTTACATAGGTATTGCATTTTATTATAAGTAAATAATATGATGTAAAAATAAATGCATGTCATGTGCCAAGGGAGGGGGGGGGCTACAGCCCCCTTAGCCCCCCTTCTCCTTGGCTGCGCCACTGCAGTCAGTCATCGACGAGTAGTGATCAGTGATTGATCAAGTAAGAGTTAGGATGAAAGAGTAAGAAGAAGTTCGTAGATGTCTATCGTCGCGAATGTCTTAATTTGTTAATCGTTTGTTCTGTTTTACTGTAATGTTTGTATTTTAATATTTCATTATTCATAATAATACAAATAATATATTGTTTTACTTATTATTATTATTAAACATTTCCTGTACGTCAACAATCGGATTGATAAGATTCGAGAATTTCGAGAATCAGAAAAAACCCGATTTGTTACGGGTGGCGCAGCCGGTAGGGAAAAACTTTGACATTTTCGAATTGTAAACAAAGTGAGAAGTTGGTGTTTTTTCACAATCTTCTTTTTGTTATGTTACAACGTTTTTTCACGGTTATTAAAAATGATTTAAATAAATTAGTGAATTTAACAAAGTTTAATTAGAATTTAGAATTAAGATACAGTACCTAGTTGTAGTTTGAATTTCGAGCGCGAAATGTTTTAGTGCGTTCAAATAACTTATTTAACTCGGCAAGTCTCGTCAAGTAAGTAAAATTCTCACGCTCACGCACACACAAAAAACTTTGCGCACATAATACTAAAATATCTATTGTACGAGTAGTATAATATGACGTCCGTGAAGATAGCACCGCCATTAAAAGCTCAAAAAATAAAACATACATGTAATATCGAGCTTTTTATGAGCTTTTCAAATACGTTCTCCAATTATTTTGAGCTCGATCCATTGTCTTTTAATTCAATAATATCGGGATGCCGATCTACGATCTGGTCTCATTAGCCAAACTCTCGCTTTGTTTTATATCTTATTTTATCTTTGCTATAAACTGACTAAAAATTGCATGTAGGTATGTATTTTCCGGTCATCTTAACTTTTATCTATTACCGATGAAAATAAATTATAAAATTGTCTTTTAACATCATTTTCGTGTTTTTTTTTTGTAAATTTATTTTTTGATTAATTGACTACCTATTTAAAAGGATGTTGGAATGGTTACTCAGTTGAAATAAAATTAAAACATTTTTTACACAATAAATATTATTTAATAAATTATAAAAAATAATAAATTTTAAAATACCAAATAATTAATAAAATTTTTGAAAAACCAGCAGTAAAACATAACAAACAGAAGTAAATGATTTTAAGTATAAAAAGCTAATTTGAAGGTTTTCTAATGTAAAGGCTTCCAAATTTTCAAGGAAAAAATCTTCATCTTGGTAAACATCTAGTACGGTATTATTCTGCATTAGGTATGGCCATAGGTACCATTCTTGACCACCTTACATCAGGTAAGAATTTATGGGGGAATCAAAAAATGTTGTTTAACAGGTATGGCCATAGGTAACATTCTTGACCACCTCACATCAAGTAAGAATTTATATGGGAATCAAAAATTTTATTTAATAGGTATGGCCATAGGTACCACTCTTGACCACCTCACATCAGGTAAGAATTTATATGGGAATCTAAAATTTTATTTAATAGGTATGGCCATAGGTACCATTCTTGACCACCTCACATCAGGTAAGAATTTATATGGGAATCAAAAATTTTATTTAATAGGTATGGTCATAGGTAGAGTTTTTTATTTTTATTTTTATTTAGGTATAGGTACCGTTCTTGATTATCTCACATCAGGTAAGAATTTATGTGGGAATCAAAAATTGTATTTATTAGGATGGCCGTAGGTACCATTCTTGACCACCTCACATCAGGTAAGAATTTATATGGGAATCAAAATTTTTATTTAATAAGTATGGCCATAGGTAGAGTCACAGCCCGGCAATTAGATACGCTCAGAACCTCAGAAGTGTATACAGTAAAAAATTCGAGCCTAGTGTATTTTTGAACAGCGAAAAACTCGCTGAAAACGAATTTTCTGGAAAATTTGAGTTAGTCCGTTAGATTCCTGAGGTTGAAAACCTCTTATATACCAACTCTCGAGAAAATCGGAAAACTCGCTGAAAACGAGTTTTCTGGAAAATTTTAGTTAGTCCGTTAGATTCCTGAGGTAGAAAACCTCTTATATATGTACCAACTCTCGAGAAAATCGTTAGAGCCGTTTTCGAGATAGCATGACCGTAAAAACATACAATTCCTTCCTGATTTTATAGAATAGATATCAGGATGCCGATCTACGATCTATAGTCCATTTGAGAATGACTGACAGTAATAAATCATTATTTGCAAGAGTAGTATTGGATTTTTGCCAGCAATGCGGCAAATAAAACTACCAGAAAAATCAGTTGTAACTATACTAGGATGGTCAAAATAAGCCGCACGCTTTGTACCTGGAACGAAACTTAATTCTCGAACAATAGAAATGCCGTAAAAAACGCTTCGATAATCCCCGTCGGACTGTGTCATAGACGTAGATAGGATTTTTCACAGTGATCTGTTTATACATTTACTAAAAATAAAAGTTTTTCATATTTAAATATAACTTTCTCACTCATTATTATTAAAATAAATCTTTTTTCCCTGAAAAACAATTTAGACCTAAAACGATAGTTCTCTACCGAATTTAGTCATTTCGACTATCCCTGTGCAAACAATTACTGGTGCGCCACTGGAATGTCTTTGACAGAATGATTTATTACTGCCAGTCATTCTCAAATATAGTATAGTGTCATTAACCAAACTCTCGCTTTGTTTTATATCTTATTTTATCTTATGCTATAAAATGACTAAAAATTGCATGTCCTATGTATTTTTCCGGTCATCTTAACTTTTATCTATCCCCGATGAAAATAAATTATAAAATTGTCTTTATCATCATTTTTGTGATTTTTTTTTGTGAATTTATTTTTTGATCAATTGACTACCTATTTAAAAGGATGTTGGAATGATTACTTAGTTGAAATAAAATTAAATTTTTTTAACACAATAAATATTATTTAATAAATTATACAAAATAATAAATTTTAAAATAACAAATGATTAATAAAATTTTTGAAAAACCAGCAGTAAAACATAACAAACAGAAATAAATGATTTTCAGTATTAAAAGCTAATTTGAAGATTTTCTAATGTAAAGGCTTCCAAATTTGCAAGGAAAAAATCTGCTGTGGCCAGTACACGACCTCTCGCCTAATTCTGCTTATTCTACTAATCTAATAAATAGTTTTACTTACATTTTAATAGTTTCATGTTCATGTAATATGTAAACGATAATGTAAACCAAGATGCAAGCAAAATATGTCAACTGTAATGTCACTGTCATTATAATTCAAATTTTGAGTAAAAACAAATTTCATATCATGGACAACAAGATATTGGTACTTAGTTGCACTTTATTTTATCGCTAAATACTACCAGATTCAGCAAATTATATTTAAAATTAACTGTACTCATAGATAATTATATTATCTTTTATTTTTAATTGCAAAAATTGTCATAAATAAATAATGTACCAATTTATTTAAGAAAAACTATATCAAGTTCCAAAAAGTACTACTTCCGGTTTGCGGATTTCTACCAAAATCATATCCGGTGTTAAGATCCTTATTAAAACCTTAAATATGAAATTTTGTTATTAAAGGTTTGATACTTTTTAAGTTACCCATTACAATACCTCTCTTATAGAATATGAGGCGAGAGGTAAAAATCTTCATCTTGGTAAACATCTGGTACGGTATTATTCTGCATTAGGTATGGCCATATAGGTACCATTCTTGACCACCTCACATCAGGTAAGAATTTATGTGGGAATCAAAAATGTTATTTAATAGGTATCGCCATAGGTAAAGTCACAGCGCGGCAATTAGATACGCTCAGGGTACCTATTCTAATTCATAGCGACAGTCGCTAGCGAAGTTCAGTTGATAACTTCATTACGTCATACCCTTTGTAACTATATCAAGGGTTAGGGATATTTGGCCTCCAGTTGATAACGACTGATATAGATTTTACATTTTACTGTAAAATTTGGCAAGAAAAACTGCTAAACCACCATTTTACCTATCACTTATCATAAACGTATTATTTGTTTTAAAATAAGCCATGTTTTTGATTTTCAAAGTAAATTATTTTTTCAAGAAAAATGTCAATTTCTTATTTCTACAATTTGTAATTTGAATTATTTAATAAACTAATCAAAAATATTGAATACATATAATGAACCCATAATTTATTGGTATTTTATGTTTATACAAATTAACGTACATAAATTAACTTTTAGCTCTCTGTAACAAAAATATTTACAAAAAATAACATAAAAGTACAATACTAAAACAGAATTGTTGACTCTTCTGTATTAATAAAAATAACACACATATTTATAAAATAAATATTTTAACCTCAAAACGAACAAAAATCAACGCAACGCGCAAGTCTACCGTAGCGAGGGTTGGTAAGTCATAGCGACCGTCGCTTGGCTACTACGTCACACATGGTGGGGGGTTATCAAGACAACCCAAGTTATCAACGTTGATAAGTGAAATAGAATACAGGCCCAGAATATTCGAGTAGACGTGGCATAGGCGTGGCCTAGTGTATTTTTGAACAGCAAAAAACTCGCTGAAAACGAGTTTTCTGGAAAATTTGAGTTGGTCCGTTAGATTCCTGAGGTTGAAAACCTCTCATATACCAACTCTCGAGAAAATCGTTAGAGCCGTTTTCAAGATAGCATGACCGTAAAAACATACAATTCCTTGCTCATTTAATAGAATAGATACAAATATGGCGCACTAAAGCGACGGTCGCACCGCCATGGAAGGCTCAAAATTTAACAGTGGGTCTACAATTATGAGCTTTTTATGAGCTTTCTAGAAAAGCAAAGGGTGATTTTTGAGCTTTCTCTAATCTCCAGATACGGCAAATACTATATGCTGCATTTGGGGGTGCCAAATTCACGTTGGCACCACCATTAAAAGCTCAAAAAATAAAACATTTATGTAAATATTGAGCTTTATATGAGCTTTTCAAATGCGTTCTCCAATTATTTTGAGCTCGATTAATTGTCTTTTAATTCAAATATACAAATATGGCGCGCTAAAGCGACGGTCCCACCGCCATGGAAGGCTCAAAATTTAACAAAGGGTCTACAATTATGAGCTTTCTAGCAAAGCAAAGGGCGATTTTGGAGGTTAAATATTTTGGAGAAGAAAGCTTTATTTAAATTTTGCTGAATGTAGTATAAAAGTAAAGCCTTTACAAAAGTAAGTTCATAAAACTTAAAGTCAGGGAAGCACTATGGTGGCCACAGCAGATTTTTTACTCTCGTATGATTAAATTTATAATCGCGATTCCCCTTGGCGTATGCATTACGATTACATTTTTGATGTTTTTGCGAGTGTTTTTGAGGGGTTATGAACAAGAACCTTTAACAAATTAATAAAGAACTATATTTTGCAATATATTTCAAATTGAGTCGTCTAATTTTAAAACCCACCAAATCCACTTTTTTAAATGAGATTTTTACGCCATCTATTAGATATTATTTGTGGTATCTTTTTATGTAGTGGTAGTACTTCGTTTGGAACAAACCCCGCCATTTTTTTTGACGAGTTTGTTTCAAAACTAGCCAAGTCCTTTTATATCAAAAATATCCAAGTCCATTTTAAGTTATTTTTCATTTTGTTAGCGCTGTATTTGTGCTTGCGTATTACACTGGTCAACAGCCATTTTGCTTCAGAGACGGAAGCGTTATTTTCTGATTAATTTTGTGCCACAAAACACGAAAATCATAATCATAAGTCGAGTTTGGTTCTGGATTATTTTTTTGTTAACAGCAAATAATAAGGCTAGTCCGTGAGCTGACCAGGCAATATTACCATATTACTGCCGAAAAACCCGAACCAACTCAGAACCGGGAAGGCGGGAAGCTTATTTTCTCATTTTATATTTTGTTTTCTCATACGGCGTCTCTGAAGCAAAAAAAAGTTGAAATTTTTGATGTTAATATTTTGACAGCTGTTATATTAATAATAATAATATAAATAATAGAAAGGAAAAGTAACAAACCAACAACAACGTTCTAAATTTGATTGTTTTAGACAATTGTCAGTTTTGTTTCGCAGCTTACCTCAGTTAAGAATTATCTAAAATATTAAAATGTGTCACTGTTTATTTTAGAAATTTTAACTTTATTTTTTAATTTTAGGGATAAGAAATGATATATCGTTGAACAGGGGATAACTATAGGGTTATCCAATCCATTTCTGTAAAAAAGTAGATACCCCTTCCTATTTAAATAAAATATCATTTTTGTCACTCCCTTCACTTCCCCCATATATTTTTATTTTATCCACCAAACAATTGTCTTCTTCTTTATCTCATTCTTCCCTAATAATATATTTATTAAGCCCGCTAAACGGATTAAAAATACTTGTTAACTTAATTTTTATGCAGAATGGCATACTAAAAAATAAAAATTACCCTATTATACAAGTAGGTCTTTAAGAAAATGTGTAGTTGAAAATATACCAAACATAGCAAATGGCACTAATCGTGTCTGAATATTGAAGATTAGAGAAAGCTCAAAAATCAACCTTTGCTTTGCTAGAAAGCTCATAATTGTAGACCTGCTGTTAAATTTCGAACCTCCAATGGCGACCGTCACTTTAGCGCGCCATATTTGTATATGGAATTAAAAGACAATGGACCGCGCTCAAAATAATTGGAGCACGCGTTTAAAAAGTTCAAAAAAGCTGTTTTTTGAGCATTTAATTGGATGTAGTTTTATTGAAGAAAATTGAAAACCATCCAAACACAATTTATTCTATCCAAATATGTATTTCAAATTGCCAAACACAGCAAATGGCACTAATCGTGCCTAAATATTAGGATGTGATAGTCGATCTGACACGCTAGAAATAAATTAGTTAGATACTTATAGTACAGTTATACGAAAAGCTCAAAATAAGACAAAGATGGTATCCCAGAGAATGAGACTTTTAATAAGTTAGTAAGGTAAAGATCATAATGCAGATATTCGAAAAGCTCAGAACTAGACAAAGATATGGTTAGAAAGCTCATAAAAATTCAGAATAGGTTGCGTGGTTTTCGAGAGAATTAGACTACATGGTGGTGGCAACGTGAATTTGGTACCACCAAAAACATCCTATAGCATTAACCGTATCTGGAGATTAGAGAAACCTCAAAAATCACCCTTTGCTTTGCTAGAAAGTAGACCCCTGCGCCGCCGCGCCACGCCGCCGCCGCCAATTTCTGACGAACGCCGCCGCCGTTAAAATTTTATCGGCGCGCCACCGCCGCCGCCGCCGCCACCTTTTTTACTTCCTTGTACACGGAGTAAAGGAAGTATTGTAATCGCGAAAAATTTCTGTTCTCAGATTTTTACGGAAATATCCGTTTTGACATTTTCTGAATCCATTATGACTAGTTTCGTCGTGACGTCTGTACGTACGGACGGACGTACGGACGTATGTACGTATATGTGTCGCATAACTCAAATACGGTTAGACGTAGAAAGTTGAAATTTTGTATTTAGGACAGTTATAGCATCTAGTTGTGCACCTCCTATTTTTGGTTTCAATCTACAAACCGGAAGTAGTACTTTTTTCAAATATTTCTATAAATATTTAATTTATGACAATTTTTTTATTTTAAATGAAAGATTATGTGATTATTACCTACAATCGGTATTTTATAAATATTTTTGTATCTGCTATCATTTAAGAATAATTAAAGTATATATTTATAATTTAGTATTTCGGTATCTTGTAGTCCATGATCGATTAACATTTGTTACTACGTAAAATTGAAATGATTATGACATGACAGTGACAGTGGCAGTGACAATAGTTTAAATAAAATTACTAAAATATATTTGTGAGTATAGTAGCAGAAGTATATAGTAGTACTTTATATATTAATATATTTGTATAATATAATTCTACATTTTAGTTATTAAGAAAAGTATGAACAGTTTCATAGGAGTACAAGGAAGTCATGTGGTGTCCACGTCAGATTTTTTGTATAAAATTATTGATCTATTTTGCAATGATTGCAAAATTATTTTTCTTTTATAATGAATTTACTTTACTCATTCGTTTAGTGTTTAGTTCTAGGTTCTAATTTATGCCAAGACCAGGTAAATCGGTTTTGGAATTCAAAATGTTAAATATTTATAAAAATATGTTTAATAAATATATTGTATTTCTGTGAAACAGTGCATTGTTATTAATTTTACACTCGTTCTCCATTTACATATTTAGATTTACCACTAGTAATAAATGAAATACGCCGCGCCGGGGCGCGCCGCCGCCGATTTTCAAAAACGGCGTGACGCCGGCGCGCCGCCGGTCCGTTTTCACCAAAACGCCGCTGCCGACAAAAAGGGTATCGGCGCAGTGGTCTACTAGAAAGCTCATAATAATTGTAGACCCACTGTTAAATTTTGAGCCATCCATGGCGGTGCGACCGTCGCTTTAGCGCGCCATATTTGTATATTGAATTAAAAGACAATGGATCGAGCTCAAAATAATTGGAGAACGCATTTGAAAAGCTCATAAAAAGCTCAATATTTACATATATGTTTTATTTTTTGAGCTTTTAATGGCGGTGCTATCTTCACGGACGTTATAATATGCTCTCCAAAATCGTTACTTTTCGAACTGTCTGCAAAATAATATTTTAGCGGATTCTATAATTTTACCTAAGCAATTAATCGCCATTTACATTTTATATACTTAATAAGATTATTTTTATTAATTCATTGCTTCATCGTCTATGTTTTTCAATATTTGTATCTTAGATGAAAAACATAAAACAATCGTTATTTGTGTATCAAGTACGGACAGAGAATTGTTTGTTGCACGCGGCGATAAATTTGTTCAGTCGAGGTGAAGCAGAGATTGACGACTTGCCAAGGGCAACAAAAACAAGCTCTATCCAACGAGGTGACAACAATATTTTGTCTACAATCGTATAACGTCAAGATAGCTAATTGTAAAATAATTATTGTTTGCCGTGCTTATAACAATTCAATGAAATCGTAGTTATCCATCATCATCATGACAACGTTTATAAACAAAACAAAAAAATTTAAACAAAATGTTCACAATCGTAGTTTGACGCAATAAATTTAATAGTTTTATGTTATTGTCGCACTAGTGCGACAATTTTGTTCAAATTCTAACTAACAATTG
Organism: Agonum fuliginosum; assembly: GCA_947534325.1. Lineage (NCBI taxonomy): Eukaryota > Metazoa > Arthropoda > Insecta > Coleoptera > Carabidae > Agonum > Agonum fuliginosum. The sequence goes on from OX384039.1 coordinate 15,817,266, forward strand.
AATAAAAATGTTTATATTGTACAACGATTGTAGACAACAATTATTGTGCAACACTTGTAGAAATGATCTTACATGCTCATGTTTCATGCGGAACTCCTCTTCAGATCGTACCGTAAATTAAACGGTCGCATGTAATAGCCCAGTCAATCTAGACAAAAATTTGCCAAACCTAGAAATGGAAGATAGAATTCTAATTTTTTGCACAGATGTTCCTTATAACGTAGTATAACACTCTCCTAGAAAGTCCCAAGGTTACCGACGCTTGCTTCCCTCGGGAGAGGGCAAAAGGTCCTAAGGGATGGCAAATCATATATGCAGACTTAAACTCGTATAACTTTCGATCGGAATGACGTAGACACGTCAATGATAGCTCAAAATGTTGAGAATAATGTGCACTATACACGTAGACACACAAAGTTAAATATTATGCCATAATAGCCGGTCTAACAACACCAGACACACAAAAGTGGTTAACGCACAAAATAATTTACGCATTTCAATTATATATTCTTATTATGATTAAATAACATGGTTTTACATTATTTTGTATAGAATAGATTTTTATAAGTGTACAATTTTACCGATTATGTACAGAGGTAACCCAGTCAAATGGTAGAAAATAAGGAAAAGTACTGGGATTGTTTTTAAATTTTTATTATTAAATTCTTCGAACATTTCTGTATAAGACAGATTACTTTTTAAAAAATTTGAGGGCCTTTACGATTTTCTACGAGAGAAAATTGAAAAAATCTTAGTTTTTTAATATTTTTTGTGTTTAATGACCAGTAACTTCTAAACTAATTTAATTTTTGACTTCCGGTTTCTTTTATCAAATTTTGAGAACGATTCTCTATAAGTTAGATTATTTTAAAATTTTGTTGAGGGTCTTTGTCAAGCCAAAAAATAAAGTTTTTCTTCAAGAGAAAATTGATAAATTTTAGTTTTTAAAAGTTTTTTTGTGTTTAATGACCTGTAGTTTCTGAACGAATGAAAATTTTGACATCCGGTTTCTTTTATCAAATTCTCTGAACAAGTCTCTATAAGATAGATTATTTTATTTTTATCTTAAAGGCCTGAGTGAAGCCAAAATTTTAAGATTTTTGCCGCGGGAAAATTGAGAAATTTTAGTTTTAATTTTTTTTTGTGTTTAATGACCTGTAATTTCTGAACGTATACAAATTTTGACATCCGGTTTCTTTTATTAAAATCTCTGAACAATTCTCTGTAAGATATATTAATTTATTTTTATCGTAAATGCCTTAGTAAAGCCAAAATTTTAAGATTTTCGTCGCGGGAAAATTGAGTTTGTAAAATTTATTTTGTGTTTAATGACCTGTAGTTTCTGAACGCATAAAAATTTTGATATCCGGTGTCTTTTACTAAATTCTCTGAACAATTCTCTATAAGATAGATTATTAAACCGGATGTCAAAATTTGTATTCGTTCAGACATTACAGGTCATTAAACACAAAAAAAATTAAAAAACTAAAATTTCTCAATTTTCCCGCGGCGAAAATCTTAAAATTTTGGCTTCACTCAAGCTTTTAAGATAAAAATAAAATAATCTATCTTATAGAGAATTGCTCAGAGAATTTAGTAAAAGAAACCGGATATCAAAATTTTTATTCGTTCAGAAACTACAGGTCATCAAACACAAAATAAATTTTAAAAACTAAAATTTCTCACTTTTCCCGCGACGAAAATCTTAAAATTTTGGCTTCACGAAGACATTTACGATAAAACTAAGATTTTAATAAAAGAAACCGGATGTCAAAATTTGTATTCGTTCAGAAATTATAGGCCATTAAACACAAAAAAAAATTAAAACTAAAATTTCTCAATTTTTCCGCGGCGAAAATCTTAAAATTTTGGCTTCACTCAGGCTTTTAAGATAAAAATAAAATAATCTATCTTATAGAGAATTGTTCAGAGAATATGATAAAAGAAACCGGATGTCAAAATTTTTATTCGTTCAGAAACTACAGGTCATTAAACACAAAATAAATTTAAAAAACTAAAATTTCTCAATTTTCTCGCGACGAAAATCTTAAAATTTTGGCTTCACTCAGGCCTTTAAGATAAAAATAAAATAATCTATCTTATAGAGAATTGTTCAGAGAATTTGATAAAAGAAACCGGATGTCAAAATTTTTATTCGTTCAGAAACTACAGTTCATTAAACACAAAAAAACTTTTAAAAACTAAAATGTATCAATTTTCTCTTGAAGAAAAACTTTATTTTTTGGCTTAACAAAGACCCTCAACAAAATTTTAAAACAATCTACCTTATAAAGAATCGTTCTCAAAATTTGATAAAAGAAACCGAAAGTCAAAAATTTAATTAGTTTACAAGTTACTGGTCATTAAACACAAAAATATTAAAAAAATAAGATTTTTTCAATTTTCTCTCGTAGAAAATCGTAAATTTGGCCCTCAAAATTTTTTAAAAGTAACCTGTCTTATACAGAAATGTTCGAAGAATTTAATAATAAAAATTTCAAAACAATCCCAATACTTTTCCTTATTTTCTACCATTTGACTGGGTTACCTCTGTACATAATCGGTAAAATTGTACACTTATAAAAAATTTCTTTTCAGTTTTATTATTATTCCCGGTACTATACACGTCACTCTCTCTTTCTGTATCTATTCTATACAAAATAATGTAAAACCATGTTATTTAATCATAATAAGAATATATAATTGAAATGCGTAAATTATTTTGTGCGTTAACCACTTTTGTGTGTCTGGTGTTGTTAGACCGGCTATTATGGCATAATATTTAACTTTGTGTGTCTACGTGTATAGTGCACATTATTCTCAACATTTTGAGCTATCATTGACGTGTTTACGTCATTTCGATCGAAAGTTATACGAGTTTAAGTCTGAATATATGATTTGCCATCCCTTAGGACCTTTTGCCCTCTCCCGAGGGAAGCAAGCGTCGGTAACCTTGGGACTTTCTAGGAGAGTTATACTACGTTATAAGGAACATCTGTGCGAAAAATTAGAATTCTATCTTCCATTTCCAGGTTAAATCTAAATTGACTGGGCTATAAGGTCTGTTCAGAGTGCGAGTGTCAAGCGTCGCGTCGCTGCTAGCGTCTCATCGAAAATAAAATAATTTAATGTATTTAAGTATACAATGCTTCAAAATGAGAGCTTTACGTCTAGCGTACGTAAAACGTTCCATAATGCGTCAACCCCCGAAACAATCAGAATTTTCTTTCGTAGCGTTACCTTAGCGTTTTGTGTATTCAACATGATTTTAGACGATATTTTAGAGGTGTTTACAACTGAAATTTAAAAATATATTTTCTCAGATTATGACATAAACGATGGAACGCGCCAGATAAACGTCTTTCACAGTTTAGGACGAATTCCAACTTTCTTTTCAATCTTCCAAGTGTAATATGATATTTTTAGCAATAACATTAATGCAACTTTTCTTATTGGAAATTCAATATGTTTACCGATTTGCTCGCCAAACGCCTGGAAGACGTTGTTACTCTGAATACACCTAGCGCGATGCAAACGCAACGCTCCACGCGCGTACTCTGCACGGAACTAGATGATTCTTCGACACTTCTTGATACACACTATACTATAAGTATTGTTTTCACACGGTTTCCTTGTGCCTTGAAGAAAAAATACGAATTGTTCATCGTAAAGGTCTGTTCAGAGTGGGAGCATCAAGCGTCGCGTCGATAATAAAACAATCCAATGTATTTAAGTACAATGATTCAAAGTGAGAGCGTTGCGTCTACCGTACGTAAAGCATTCCGTATAGCCTCAGCGTCCGAAATAATCGGGATTGATTTTCGTCGTGTTACCTCGGTGTTTTGTATATTCAACATGGGTTTAGAAGATATTTTAGAAGCTTTTACATCTGTAATTAAAATATATATCCAGCAATTTTCTCAGGTTATGACAGAAATGGTAGAACGCACCAAATATCTGTCTTTTACAGTTCAGGATATATTCTAATTTTCTTTTTAATCCTAGTATGTAATATGGTGTCTTTAGCAACAACATTAATGTAACTTTTCTTATTGGAAACTTTTTTCAAACTCAATATGTTCGCCAAACGCCTGGAAGATAGAGATGAGCATTTTTGAAAAAAATGAAACCCGGCCCGAACTATACCCAACACTGAACTGACCCGAACCTTAACCAACCCGATCCAACCCATATCCAACTCGACCCGACCCGTATCCGACACAACCCGAACAGGACCTGAACTGATCCAACCCGAACTGAACCAACCTGACATGAACTGAAGCAACCCGACTTGGACGTAAACATATTTTTATAGGAAATTTATTAAACATTTTCAATTTTTTTCTTCTACCGATCCTTTACTTAGATATAGGATATAGCTTTGGTTGTAAATCCTTGTTTTGTTTTGTAACTTGAAATTTTTTCTAGATGCTTTAGAATAGAAATGTAATTAAAAGTTATTTTAATAACAAATATCAAAAGATGCATCCATAATTTTTTTTAAATAGATAAAGAAATTTTTGAACCGATTACAAACTATTCATCCATATGAGTAAAGTATTTAGATAAAGTGGAAAAGTTATAGAACAATAATTCAAATAGAGCATCCATTTCAGTGATAGCCCGCGTTCTAAAATACCATGTAGTGCGTACCTGAATTAAGAGTTTATTGATGTTAAAATGTTTTATACGTTATAAAGGTTTATGGTACAACTGTGAAAAATGTATGTTTAAGGCACGTGGATAAAAAATTTGTCCCTATTCCTTATTTTTATTTTCTCGTGTGAACTAACAAAGCGACTCTCATATTGTGTAGTTATTACTCCTAAATAAGTTTGTATCTACATCTTTAATCTCAAATTAATAGGAAAATATTTACTGTAGAATTTAAAAAATAACATTGTTCTTCCTATACAGGTTGGTGGAGGAAATGCGTGCATAGGGAAATATATGACAATGGAGTTATCATGCTAAGCATCTTGATATACGTGGAATAAGTACTGTCAATGTCAAAGTAGCTGTCATATTATTGAAATTTTTATTTTCATTAAATATTTTATTGTATAATAATGTATGTGTACGAGCAGAACGAGAAAGTTTACATGCACTTTTAGATTTTATTATTATTTCTGTTATTGATTACTCTTTTTGCCACACAAATTCACATTACTTCGTTTTGTAACACTACTACAAAATATATCAAGATACCTGGTATGAAAGTTCGATTGTCATGTATGTTCCCTATGTTCGCATTTCACCTCCACCAACCTGTATAACAGATTTCAAGTAGACACCCGGTATAAATTATAATAAATTTTATTGGATAAGGATAAGTAAATTATGATGCTTATGTAAAAAATACCTAAATGGTTATTTCTAAAAATATAATGGTAGTTTTGAATCGAGCGTTGTTTATACCATTTGAGGCGAATTTGCTATGATAGTAATGAAGGCATTAAATTTTTGAATACATACCTATGATAACTACCTCTAAAGTTTTCCAGAGGAATTAAATACAATAATGGAAATGCTTCTTGTACCTGCACAATCCCTTATCGTCGATAAGGGATTGTGCAGGTACAAGAAGCATTTTTATCGTTGTTTCTTACAATTTTGTTCTTCTATATCTCAATACATAAAGATCAGATGCCTTTCAAATTTAAATAATTGCGTAAACTAAAGGAAATATATGAACAAGAAAATAAATATATATAAGAACCTACTAACCTACTGTATTACAATATAGACACTAAACACAGCCATTAAAGATATGCTATAAGTTAGCTACAGATCACAATAATTCACAAGCACGCTAGACCCGGTAGGAACCTTTGCTTTCGACCCGACACGAACCCGCCCGACCCGACATGAACCCACCTGGCCCGATACGAATCCAGAATGAACCAAACCGTACTAAACCAACCCGACATAAATTGTACCACCCGACCTGAACATACTTGGACCGACCAGACCCGAACCTGACATCAACAATTCTAAGTCGACCCGAAACCAAGATGTAGTTCAGTTCGGGATAGTTCGGTTATCGGATCACGGGTAAAATGCGCATCTCTGTGTGAACAGAGCTTAACGATCTGGTGGTAATATTATGTTTTCTTCAATTATGTATGTATTAATTTTGCACATACAGTTTGTTGATTTTTAGATTACTTAATTTATTGAAGCTGAATAACAATGTATAAAATTCTAGTCCAAATTCGTGAATTTCATTAAGAGACCCGTCTACTGCCTAAAATCCAGCACAAAATGTACCTAGTAACGTAGCGAGTGTTTTATGACCAGTACAAGAATGGTACAAATTAATTTCAACAAGGATTTAATAGAGAAAGAATGGGTCTACAGATGTGCTTTTTTAAAATTTTGATTAAAAAATTGTACATGAATATAAAAATTCCGAAAAATTCAAAAAAATTCCTATTTTATGCAAACTTTACACGGTTATATCTCGTGGTAGAAATTAATTTTTAAAACTTTAAAAATGCACATCTGTAGATCCATTCTTTCTCTATTAAATGTTTTTAAAAATATGATCCTAAAGTCAATAATAATCTGACAGTTTACTCGCAACGAAAACACTTTTAGAGTATTTTTCAACTTCAAAATGACATTGCATAGCTAGGATGCGGCAAAGTACGAGTTTCGGGCTGGTTTCAGGCAGCCCTAGTAGTGAGGAAAAAAGTGAAATAGAAAAAAAAGTAATATCTAAAGTATTCTAGGAATTCGGTAAAAACGTAGACGAGCCGCTTAATGTTGTATTTTCATTATCAGCTATTTTGAAGGTTAAATGCTACCGCCAATTTCAATAACTTTATTCGTAAATGTTCTTGGAGGGAAATAAATTACTACGGATTACTACATAAGACTTAACAAAGCTATACTATTGTTCACTAAATCTGCCCACTAGCGCAGTAATACATTGTATCTTCTCCAAGAAGAATAATTTTATATTTTTGGTACCTACAGTAGAATCGGGGAGACAGCCGAGGTACGTCATTACAAAATGTAACTAAATTATGTGACGTCAGCTGTGAACATGTTTACATTAGTTCTTTGAATCGTAATGTAATATGATGTGCATGTTGCAACGATGTTACAATAATCACGAAATGTTGTTTTGAAAAAGACAGATTTAAAAAAAAGATATAAACCAAACTGGTAAAAAAGAAGCCAAAAGAAAATCAGAAACTCACACAGTAAATCAAGCATATAAACGTACTATAATTCAGTGTTACCACTCGAAGAAAAAAAAATAAAATTGATGGATTCATATACGGTAATTTAAATACATATATTAACTATTTTATATTGATTTAATGATAATATAACACGTAGGCATATTTATAAAACTCATTATTAATTTTTGTTTACATTTGGTACAATTTTTGTTTTCGTATCAGTTACTTTAATATTATAAAGTTTTTCACCAAATGATGACGTACCTCGGCTGTCTCCCCGATTCTACTGTAATACTGTATATATATTTATCGATATTTATGTACACACACAGCAAGAGTAAAAATATATTTTATGCTGCCACCTACAAATATGGGGAAAACGAAAAAAAAACGAAGAAAAATCTACAAATAAATTGGATCATGGCTGTGTCAAGCGCGCAACAGTAAATCAAATATTTTAAAAATATCTACATATGGACATAACTCAATTTATCCCTATATTAGATTATACTTGCGAGTAAAATGAAAACGTGTGAAGAGAATTCGGTTTTAAATTTAAACTTTGTTCACAAGAATTTAAATCGATATTTAATAGTTCTTTGAAAATAAGATCATTCTAATAATAATATTGTAAGAGGGGATAGACAAGTGTGTTATGTGACCGACAACTCCACAGGTCAAAATGTCAAATTTATAGGTATAAAAATTTGGAAATGCCTCAAAGTTATTTTTTGCGAAAAAAATTCGAGTATTGAAAAATATAAGGTTTGATTTAGCCCCGCTATCCCCCAGCCAGGTCTACGGTTCTGTGTTTGGGTATTATAGGAGAAGTATTAGACAAGTTTTCAGCGTGCCTGAAATAAGTACCCAAAATTGTCTACCTGCTCTCCTACGATTAACACATTTTAAATCTGTTCTGTTTAAAGCATGTTTCTTGTAATACAAAATTTAAAACTGTGTTCATGTCATATGTGTCATGTAATGTGCTTATGAAAACTGCATTCAGTTTTATTTTGTGTTTAAAACTTGTTTGAAACTAGTGTAAAACATTTTTATAACATAAAATGAAACTGGTTTTATGTGATGTATCTTATTCTTTTGCCTTAGTTTTACCTTAACTGTAACGAATGTTCTTCAAACATATTTTAATTTTTCTTAAATATTTGGCAATTGTAACAGAGTTTCTTATTTAGTTTAGGTTTGCAACATATTAACATACATTTGAATTTAAGTAGAAAGTAGAACAATAACATTTAAGTAATACGCTCATGATATGTTGCACTTGCCACAGGCAGCAGAAATATTGCGATCTTTCAATTATTTACATAGGTTTAAATACTATACGTTGGGATATAGACACAAAGGGACATCAGAATTGATTGAATTCAAATTCAGTTCAGATTCGATTTAGTTATCTGTTAATTATTCGATTCGTTACTTCGTTAGTATTGCAAAATGTAGGCCATAATGATGACCATGGTATTTAGTTAAGTTTCGCTAAGTGTCTATCCCAACGTAAGAAGTAATTTGTTATATATCAGTTTTAATTGTTTATATTTATTTTTTAATAAATATATTTTTGTATTTTCGTTTCCTTATTAAACATTTCAGCACGTTGACTAATCGGCATTATGTTTAAGTTTAACAACCCGATTTGTTACAGTGGCGCTGTGAACAGGATTAGTAATGTAAATCAATTGCTAAGCTTCATTTTATTTTATAAAATGCAGAACTACGCAATTGAGTTACTAAAAAAATAATTCTCGCGCTGAATATTTTTAATAAGATGTTTGCGGATAAGTGAATAAGAATAACAAATTATTTCTTCGTTGTGGGTAGACACCACACGCGTGTGTATTTCTGTTCGTGAGTGAATTCGCATGTATTCGTTCGGCGTGTCATTATCGTGGGTCCAACCGTATCCGCAAATCACTACGCGTCCGCGCCTGAGGTACGAATTCGATGACTCAGTCCCAGGTGCCGAGTCGCTCAATCCGTATCAGTTAGGTGCTGTACCATGCCGCTTCAGAAGAAGTGCCCAGCCGACGACGACTTCACCCACATACCCTCCGCCAGCGATGCCATTCGCAGTAACGAAGTTTGCGCAGTTGCTAAATGAGTCACCGGCAACGCAGTCTGACTATACCAAGAACCTGTCACTTCATTCCGGGAGTTGCACGAGTGGTAGAAATTCGCATCTGGTAGTGGACCACAGCTACGGAGTCGCTCTCCAGAAGGAGGTTCCTGCGTTGCCTGTTGCTACAAACAACGCGGCTGAAGTCGAGGCCGGTCGAGGCAAGCCGAAGAGCGTCGCTTTTCGACGTTCCGCGTCCGCGAGTTGAACGCGAGGAAATGACCGAAGACAAGAAGACCGAGGCCAGGTGCATAAGTACCCGAAGGGTACACGTGAGTGTGAAAGCAGCAAGTCCGATTGTAGCAATTCAGCAACAGATCCGAGATTCATTCGGAGGTTGCAGCACAGCCATATGTGCCATATAATAGCGCGGTAGAGTAAAATTCAGATATCTAGCTTGTCATGTACTGCCCGTTTAACAAAAGTGGAGCTAGCGAGTACATGCTACGCTGCACTTCACTTAATTTTCAAAGAAAAATAAAATATAACTCAATCACAATCAATTACAAAATTCACAGCGATACACGAAGCAAAACACTACGAACACGAAAGTCAACATGAGAATAACAGATATTGAAGCTGATGTTCTGTAGAACAGACAGTAGCGTAGTTTTCTCTTGTTTATCATCTATGCCTCTCTTTCTAAGACGAGGATTCGTACTTCGCACAGGGTTCTCCTTAACTGAATTTACCTCTAGCAGAGGAACGAGACGTTCGTAATTCAGGGGCTGCAGCACGGACACCGGTACAGAGCGCGGTGGCAGAGAAACTGGACGTTCCTCATTCAGGGGCTGCAGCACGGACTCCGGCACAGAGCGCGGTGGCAGAGGAACTGGACGTTCCTCATTCAGGGGCTGCAGCACGGACACCGGTACAGAGCGCGGTGGCAGAGGAACTGGACGTTCCTCATTCAGGGGCTGCAGCACGGACTCCGGCACAGAGCGCGGTGGCAGAGGAACTGGACGTTCCTCATTCAGGGGCTGCAGCACGGACTCCGGCACAGAGCGCGGTGGCAGAGGAACTGGACGTTCCTCATTCAGGGGCTGCAACACGGACACCGGTACAGAGCGCGGTGGCAGAGGAACTGGACGTTCCTCATTCAGGGGCTGCAGCACGGACACCGGTACAGAGCGCGGTGGCAGAGGAACTGGACGTTCCTCATTCAGGGGCTGCAGCACGGACTCCGGCAAAGAGCGCGGTGGCAGAGGAACTGGACGTTCCTCATTCAGGGGCTGCAGCACGGACTCCGGCACAGAGCGCGGTGGCAGAGGAACTGGACGTTCCTCATTCAGGGGCTGCAGCACGGACACCGGTACAGAGCGCGGTGGCAGAGGAACTGGACGTTCCTCATTCAGGGGCTGCAGCACGGACACCGGTACAGAGCGCGGTGGCAGAGGAATTGGACGTTCCTCATTCAGGGGCTGCAGCACGGACACCGGTACAGAGCGCGGTGGCAGAGGAACTGGACGTTCCTCATTCAGGGGCTGCAGCACGGACACCGGTACAGAGCGCGGTGGCAGAGGAACTGGACGTTCCTCATTCAGGGGCTGCAACACGGACACCGGTACAGAGCGCGGTGGCAGAGGAACTGGACGTTCCTCATTCAGGGGCTGCAGCACGGACACCGGTACAGAGCGCGGTGGCAGAGGAACTGGACGTTCCTCATTCAGGGGCTGCAGCACGGACACCGGTACAGAGCGCGGTGGCAGAGGAACTGGACGTTCCTCATTCAGGGGCTGCAGCACGGACACCGGTACAGAGCGCGGTGGCAGAGGAACTGGACGTTCCTCATTCAGGGGCTGCAGCACGGACACCGGTACAGAGCGCGGTGGCAGAGGAACTGGACGTTCCTCATTCAGGGGCTGCAGCACGGACACCGGTACAGAGCGCGGTGGCAGAGAAACTGGACGTTCCTCATTCAGGGGCTGCAGCACGGACACCGGTACAGAGCGCGGTGGCAGAGGAACTGGACGTTCCTCATTCAGGGGCTGCAGCACGGACTCCGGCACAGAGCACGATGGCAGAGGAACTGGACCTTCCTCAATAATTACATTCGTTGTGACTCATAGGTTGCTTAGCTGAGGTAGTCACATTTTCTGCAGTTTGTTTAATATTTTAATATCGGTCAAGTTCAAATATATTAACGTTTCATAATAATAGTTATTTATGTATCTAGAACGAAAAATGAAACTTTAAGGTACCTACTAGCAAGTTGTTTACAGCCGAGACTTGAGCCGAGGTCGTAATAACTTGCGAGGACCTGAAAGTCACTTTTCGTTCAAGGTACATACAAAATTTTATTTCATACTGGTTACGAACTAAAGTTGTTAAATTATAGTATTTATTAATAGAAATTTTCAAAAATTCGTAGAAATATGATATTTGTTTATAAATAATGAAAAAATCTGATGTGGACACCACATTACTTCCTTGTACGCCTATTAAACTGTTCATACTTTTCTTTATAACTAAAATGTACAATAATATAAAAAATTCTTTTAACTTATTATACAAAAAATATATTAATATATAAGTACTACTACTACTGCTACTATACTCACAAATATATTTTAGTCATTTTATTTTACTGCAGAAGAAGATATAAAGCATATTATATTTTACTATTGTCACTGTCATGGCATAATCATTTAAATTTTACGTAGTAACAAATGTTAATCGAGCATGGTCTACAAGATACCGAAATACTAAATTATAAATATGTACTTTAATTATTCTGAAATGATACCAGATACAAAAATATTTATAAAATACCGATTGTAGGTAATAATCACATAATCTTTCATTTAAAATAAAAAAATTGTCTTAAATTAAATATTTATCGAAATATTTGAAAAAAGTACTACTTCCGGTTTGTAGATTGAAACAAAAAATAGGAGGTGCACAACTAGATGCTATAACAGCCCTAAATACAAAATTTCAACTTTCTACGTCTAACCGTATTTGAGTTATGCGACACACATACGTACGTCCGTCCGTCCGTACATACGTACGTACAGACGTCACGAAGAAACTAGTCATAATGGATTCAGAAAAGGTCAAAAAGGATATTTCCATAAAAATCTGAGAACCGAAATTTTTCGCGATTACAATACTTCCTTATTACTCCGTACAAGGAAGTAAAAATAATAAACTGACGTTCCGCACTTTTGTGGTTCTGCGGATATATTTATTCGTAATAAAGGACGAAAAGTACATACCAGGATATATTTTAATTGTAGCTGCTCAGGTAAAGAGTAATTTATTACCAAATAAATACCTACTTTAAAGTCCTAGGATTTTAAAGTTTCACTTTTAGTAGGTTGAAATTATTTAGAAATTTTTCTTAAAGAGGTGCCAATTGTAACAAGCAGAGTTTGTTATATAGTTTACGTTTGCAACATATTAACATAAATTTGAGTTTAATTAGAACAATAACATTTAAGTAACACGCGGATAAGTTGCACTTGCTACAGACAATAGAAATATTGCGATCTTGCAATAATTATTCAGGTTAGGGTCTTTCAATAGGAGTGATAGTTTCTTCAATAAAGATTTATCGGTTTCTGATATATATATATATATATATATATATATATATGTGTGTGTGTGTGTGTGTGTGTGTGTGTGTGTGTGTGTGTGTGTGTGTGTGTGTGTGTGTGTGTGTGTGTGTGTGTGTGTGTATATATATATATATATATACAAGTAAAATCGCTCTAGAAAGTAAAACAGTTAGTGGAACCATGTGGCACCGTTTAAATGTGCTGGCACCATATTTAAAGAATAGTTGTTTGTTTAACTAGGCAAAAAAATATTAGATTTGCTGCCGCGGCTAGAGAGACGAGGCACAGCCGAGGCTATGAATCTAGCTTAGGTAGCAAATCTGTATTTTTGTCATGTTAAACACATTATTTTTTCGGCGATTGTTATTAATTAATATTAATTTAATGATTATTTTAAATATATTGATGGGTAGGTATTGCAATCAAATTATGTTGCTATGCGTATGTTGACAGTTGCTATGAAAAAACAAAATAGGTTAGGTATATTGATGAATTTTATAAATGTCAAATTTGTTGATTCACCATAGTAACAATTACTTTTGCTGTCTAGGCTTTTTTACTATTGACACTTTGCTGACTGTCAGTTGTCAAAAAACAGCACTTTTAATGTTAATCGCCGAAAATATAATATTTATTGGATATAATATGTAAATAAGGTAGGTATTTATAAATTAAAATATATCTATTAAACAATAAAGAACTGAATAGATTTATGAAATTTAAAGTTTATTACATAATTTAATTATGATTAAAGTCCATAAGATAAAATATTACAATATCCATGCGGAAGGTTATATGTTGACCACATCATATTTTTTTAAATTAACTTTAAAACATTGCTCAAATAACCGAAGCCAACGTCTAGCTCCTATAATTTCCAAGGTCCCGATGGTGCCCCAAACAGTATACTATTTGTTAAATTGCTGTATATGTAAAACTATTTATTTAGAAAAAACGTTATAATGTCTAAATAATTGACATTTAAAAGAATCCTAGCGTTCTGTTTTTTAAAAGCAAGGATACGAGTTCTCTTAGGTACGAATTATCCATATGCCCAATCAATAACAAATTAGTACCAAAATCAAAATTATCCGCATTAATCGCGCAAAGTTATGGTCTTGATGCGGCAAGTAGCCGCTCGAATCGCAGCCGCGTGATAGCAATCGAGTCTATTAATAGCCGCGCGATTTTAAACGTTTCAGCCGCATGAGTTCTCACTTATTAGCAGTATTGCGGTTAGATTGATACATCAACCGGGGTGAGGTGAATCAACGGGAGTGAAATGGATCATTCGATTCTTTTTCGAAAATTTGCGTGAATAGACTTTTTACGATATAAAAAGCTAGCGAACTGTTATTTTTTCGCCATTACATTATTGAGGCTCCCTTTGACTAATGGGTTGCTTTTTCATGTTTGTCAAAGATAAGTTGGGCCAGAAAATTTTAAATAGCTAACTGTGACCAGAAAGTGTTGTGCAAATTTCGGTTTACGTAGATCATTTATTCAGTAAGGTTTTTACATAAATTAAAGTTTATAATTAATTTATATTTTTAACTAAAAACTGTAAATTTAAGAAGTTAAGGGAACCTCATTTTTATACTTATGCATATAAAAAAATTACAAAAAGCTAGGTACTTTAAAAAAATACGAGCAATCATTAAAGGCAGTAAATTGTACCTAATCAATTTTCTATTGTCTATATGACAAGCTTCAGATCATAAGAGTTATGAATATTTTGTTCAATGTTTCTTTGTGTTTAATTGATTGATAATTTTTTATTTGGTTGCTATGTTGGATACAAAAAATAATTTTTAAAATTTTTATTGATCCATATCACCCAGAAGCAGTAGAATAGATAAACGTGATTGTAAGGGATGACCTAGGTACCTAGTTCACCCAACTCATGGAGTAAAGTGGCCCACTTTAACAAATTAAAAAATTACTTTGAATAAAAAAGATTGATTTTTCGACTGGATGTTCAGTAAAATGGCATATTTTTGGAGAAGCAATCAATTTATTAAAATCCAATAAAACACCAACATTTCTACTGGAATTCAGTCTTCATCAGGGTGTTGATACACAATCAATTAAATATACATACAATAAAAATAAAAATCATGTAAATAATTTTACAGAAATCTTTCGTCAAAAGAAGATAAAACTCAAACTCACACACATACATGTTACTTAACAGTCATCAACCAACTGAATTTCCAGTTAAGCCATCGCCAATCAATGAAGATGTAAAAAACTAAAAATCTGCCAATCCAGAGCCGGAACAACAATACAACAAGATTATACTCGTACAATAAAATTAATAATTAATTAAATATCACAGTCAAATGTCCGTAGTGTTTCGATAAAATCCCTGAATAAATGGTGCTGAGATTTTGAGTATCGGTCTGTGCATTGACAGACTGATAATTTCTTTGTATAAATAACATTTCTAAAGTTAGCTGCTTATTCAAGTTGTTCTCCGCAGCTATCATCAAATACAAAGAAATTTTGTTCATTTTGTGTATGTTCCACTAGGGCACAGTTAGAGCAGAGCTCAAATTTGGTTTCTCAGAGTATCTTTTGTTCCTTCAATCTAGTGTAGAGATATCTCTTGGATTGACTAATGTAAACCTAATCACAATCTTAACATGGAATTTGTAAATGATGTTCGATCTTTGCATAGTAGTGTCAATAGGATATTTGGTGTTACTGAACAAATTATTAACTGTTTTATATTTTTTAGATGTAGGTAAGCAATATTAGTGTTGATATGTTTTGCCAACGTGTTTCTGACTTTGTGTGACAATTCAGAAATAAACATTATAGTGCAGTAATAATAATAATAATAATAATAATAATATGAGTTTATTTAACATGAAGTTATTTTACAAAAAAATATTTATTGATACCTATACATAACATTTTATAAATTCATTACATTTCTTCTTAAATCCTGATACATTCGGTTCCTGTTTAATTGCATCAGGTAAAGTATTATATAATTTAAACCCATTAAAATATAAATAATTCTGTGTACAAGTTTTATGTACCTACTACATTGATTTGTAGATCAAACTTATTCCTTAAATTATAATTTGTATTTGTACATTCATGTTTAAAAATACATTCCTTACTTGTTAGGTAGGTTGGTAGTAGTTAGTATTGTTGGACAAAGGACGTGGAGAATTGGTACTATTAGCGCTATTAGTATTAAGAATACTATTTACTAGCGTTTTCGGGTAGTTGTTTATAAGAAGCAATAGTTTTATGTTTTAGAGGTCACATTGAAGATTGTTGGTGTTTTATTGGATTTTAATCAATTGACTGCTTCTCCAAGAAATATTCAATTTAAATAAAGAAGTATGGCTTAATCGATAGTAATGACAAAATGTATATTTTAAATTTCGTTTAAAATATTTTTCCGTTGATCGTTTATTAATGAGTATGATTAATGTAAAGAAATCATACATAAATGACCCCTAAGGCATGATTTTTATTAATCGACGATTTTTTAATGCGTTCACACACATAATATAGTTAAATTAGCTTGCATTAAGTAATTAACGAGATTATTTCGACAGTTCTAGCTAAATAATATTTACGTAACATTGATGCTCAGCAGTTACCTAACATATTGTCATGGAATAAAATTAAATTTTCTCCATTTTAAAAAGGTATGATCAACGGAAAAATATTATTGCAACTAGTAAAAAATCCAGTGTTAAATTAACACTGATTGAACACGGTGTAGTGTTCCACCAGGTCCACACTCGTGAGTGTTAATTTCAACACGGAAAATTGGTGTAAAATTTAGTGTTGTCGCAACACAGAGATATTTTGTAAATTTACACGAAGTTCCGAGTTAATAAACTATAATGTAGTGTAAAATTACACTAACTAAAATTAAAAATGATTCTTTATTACGTGTAAATAAAACAAAATTCAACATTGAATTTTACTCGAAAAGGTATTTAAGTTACACAGTAACAAATGTTATTGTATAGTATTAACGTGTTTATTTAGTAAATAAATGAGTAACTTTACAAAAAATAGTATTAATAAAAAATAAGGTAAGTTATACAAATATAATATACAATTTGATAATGTGGAAGTGTACGTGTATCATTTAAATAATGTTTTACCGCGTGTGTTCAAATAAGTTAAGTTCAACGTATTGCCACGAAAAGGAAGCGTTATAAGTTCGCCCCGGCATGTATGCGCGAAAAGTGCGTGTGATGTGTAGAGTAAAATACTTGTTCGTTGTTCGTTGTTCGTTTATAGTTGTACAAGCATGACGTATTTACAATGTAATATTGTGTTTTGTTCTATTAAAAAATGTATAAGTGAATAAAACCACTTCTTTGTAAGTTTCAAACAGTAGCATATCGTTTTATTCAACAGGTTATGGGTCTAGTATGCACTGTGTGGAAAAACTAACAGAAGTTGGACAAAGTGAGTAGAACCAAAAATGGTGGCTGTGTGAAAGACACGTGTGCGGTGTGCGTGCAGTGAAGTGAACAGTTGTAATTACGCGTTTTTAACCGGTTCGAGTTAGTAAACAGTTTACATGACATTTACGTACTTTGCATATTGTGTATAAATATGGAAGCAGTAATGGAAAGCACACAAAAATCCAACGTGTTACGGTTGAACGACCACAATTATGTAAACTGGAAAGTGACAATGCGCTGGGTCCTAACGAAGGACAAGACATGGGCGACTGTAACATCACCTAAGCCTGAACCTGTGACAGCAGACTGGATCAGCAAGAACGAGACGGCCATGACACGGCTCATGCTGTCAGTGGACGAAAGTCAACTCGTTCACATCCGTCACCTGGAGGTCGCTTCCGACGTGTGGACAACGTTGCAGAACCTCTACGAGCGGTCGACAAGAACCAGCAAATCATTCCTGCGGCGGCAGATGTGGGCGATGCGGTACACATCCGGCACATTGCGACAGCACATCACCGCAATGCAGGACATGGCCAGCAGAGTGCGGGCCGCAGGCGCGCGCATTGACCTCGATGAAGAAATATCGGCGCTGTTCTTCTCGCTACCAGCGAGTTATGACAACGTTGTTTCAGGTTTGGAAAGCAGAGACGAGGACACACTCACGATGGAGCTCGTCGTCGGCAAACTACTCGACGAGTACACGCGGCGCGTGGAGTGCCGTACCAGCGAAGGCAACGAGGACGCCATGTTCGCCAAACCGTGGCGGCAACCTGGTCAGGCGCACCAGGGCTACGGGAAAGGCAACACCGGGGGTGGCAGCAGCAGCCACAAGGGTGGCAACTCAGCAAGCAGCAGCAGCAAGGCCTCCAAGTCGGAGAAAGAGTGCTACTATTGCAACAAGAAGGGGCACTTCAAGGCAGAGTGTCGAAAGCGGCAGAAGGATTTAGCCAGCAGCGGTGGGAAATCCAAAGAAGCTGCAGGTAAAGCAGCGGGCAACACAGGACGCGATCATTCATTCGTTATCATGGAGAGAGCGTCAATTGTGTCGGCAGCCAACACGAGCAACGAGTGGCTCGTCGATTCGGGCTGCACCAGTCACATGACGTCTAATCGCAATCTGTTCAGCGAGCTGAAAACGACGAAACGTGTTGTTCAACTCGCAGGCCGTGATCACAGCATCCCAGTAACAGGCATCGGTACTGTTCGTCTTCGATGTAACACACCAGACGGAAATGAATTCAACGCGAGTTTAAAGGACGTGCTCTACGTGCCTGAACTCGAGAGTAGCCTCATATCAGTGAGCAAACTCCTCAGCAAGGAGTGCAAAGTAGTATTTGAAGACAAGGGTTGCAACATCGAGCGTGGCGGAGAGGTATATCTGCACGCCAAGGAACGCAACGGCCTGTATGCGCTCGAGTGGCTCGGCAAAGCTGCTCAAACACCAGAAAAGCATGAACGTGAGTCTGCGAGCGTCGAGCGCTCCAACCACGTCACCATAGACGATTGGCATCGTCGGTTTGGACACCGGGATTCAGCGGCTATCCAGCTCCTACATCGCGACAACCTCGTACATGGAGTGGACTTGGTCGCTGGCGACAAGCCAAACAAGGAGTGCGAGGTATGCATCATTGGTAAGCTAACAAAGAAGCCACATCTTTCCAGCACATCCCATGCAAAGCAGCCATTGGACCTGGTGCACACCGACGTGGCCGGCCCAATGCCAACAGCAACACCGAGTGGAAATCGGTGGGTACGTACACTGATAGATGATCATTCCAGGTTCACGATGATTCATCTCATGCAGCGAAAAGACCAAGTAACACAACATATCAAAGAATACATCGCGCTGACGGAAAACCAATTCCAGCGGCGAGTAAAGGTAATAAGGTCAGACAACGGACGCGAGTACGTCAACGGTGAGTTGACAAGCTTCTTGCGGCAGAAGGGGATCACGCACCAACTCACGGTGCCACACACTCCTCAACAGAATGGTCGCGCTGAGCGAAAGAATCGTTCGCTCAATGAAATGACCAAATGCATGCTTGTGGATGCGAAGTTACACAACCGCTTCTGGGGTGAAGCGATGTATACTGCAGCGTATTTGCAAAACCGATTGCCATGCAGATCAGTCGGTAAGACGCCGTACGAGCTATGGCACGGGACCGTCCCCGACGTGAGCTATCTCCGCGTATTCGGCTCAACTGTCTACACACACGTAGCTGACGCCAAGCGACGCAAGTTGGACAGCAAGGCGGTCAAAGGAGTGCTGATCGGGTACAGCACAACCACAAAAGGTTACCGAATTCCTCGATCCAGGAACAGCAAAAGTCTGGGTAGCTGACTCCGTGCGTATAATTGAGTCACCCACGAAGCTCATGCCGATGGAAGCGACATCAACACCGGTGGACATTTCAGTTGGTGAAGAGCAACCTAACAGCAGAAGTGAAATCACGGACGGCGATTTCGAAGTAGAGACTGCTCCGGACGAGCAGCAGCCTGACACACCTACTGCTACACCAGTGAACGACGACGAACCGATTCAGCAACGGCGGGGTCGAGGCCGACCGCGCAAAGAGCAAGGTGCTCCGCACCTGGTTCCAGCGGAACAAACTCCGCCAGAAGGGGGAGAAGAGATGCCGCAACTACTACCGGAAGTACGCATATCAAACCGCGAAAACAAAGGACAGCCTCCAGTACGCTACTGCATGTTCACCGAAGAGCGGAACACTGCAGATCCCAAGTCATGGGAAGAAATGTGCAAGCTGCCAAGACGCGAGCAGATGAAATGGAACAAAGCCGCGCAGGAGGAAATGAAATCACTTGCAAAACACAAAGTTTTCGAGCTTGCTGATCTACCTACCGGCAAGCGCGCAATCACAGCAAAATGGGTTTTTAAAACCAAAACTGACGAGCACGGCGAGGTGAACACTTACAAGGTTCGGTTGGTGGCGAGAGGCTTCTCGCAGAGGTACGGAGTCGAATATGACGAAACATTCGCTCCAGTCGTCCGACACGACACTGTTCGTGTACTACTGGCGTATGCGGCAGCCAAGGGACAACACATTCGACATCTCGATGTCAAAAGTGCATATCTGAATGGTGATCTGGACGAGGAGCTCTACCTCGAACAACCAGAAGGTTTCAGAGTACTCGGATCTGAAGAAAAGGTACTTAGACTCCGCAAGAGCCTCTATGGCTTGAAGCAGGCAGCGAGAGCTTGGAACCAAACAGTTACAGCCATATTCGCAAAGATCGGACTACAACAAAGCAAGGCAGACCCGTGTCTATTCAGCAGAATAACACATAATGGTGAAAATGTACATGTGCTGCTGTATGTAGACGATATGCTTGTGGTGGGCGGCAGTGCTCAAGCCACCGAGCAGATAGGTAAGGAACTTGCCAAGTCATTCGAGATTAAAGACTTGGGAGCGGTACGACATTACCTCGGGTTGCAGGTGGAACGTAATCAAGCTGGAGAAATTTTTGTGCACCAGCGTGCCAAAATTAAAGCACTTATAAATGAATATGGTTTATAGGATGCGAAGTCAGTTATCACGCCCATGGAGACAGGTTCCCTAAGCAACGATGGACCAAACCCAGCACTACAGCATGACAACTACAGGAAGATTGTCGGTTCATTGCTGTACCTGGCCAATCTCACGAGACCAGACATCGATCGCCCTGGCAGTGGGCATCCTCTGTCGCCGGGTCCAGGCTCCGACGGAGGCAGATTGGAAGGCAGCCAAGCGTGTGTTGGTGTATCTACAAAGCACCAACAACCAGCGTCTCCACTACAAGAGAGGCCATGATCTAGCGCTCTCTGGCTATGTAGACGCAGATTGGGCGGGCGATAGGTACGACCGGAAGTCAACAAGTGGTTTCTTGTTTCGGCTCGGACCATCCGTGATCGCCTGGAGTTCACGCAAGCAGACGACAGTTGCACTATCCTCATCAGAAGCAGAATATGTGGCGATGTCACACGCTTGTCGCGAGGCGCAGTGGATTCAACAGCTGCTGCAGGACCTAAGAATCGACTCAGAGGGACCAGTCACCATATACGAGGATAACCAAGGCTGCATGAAGATGATGCAGTCAGGACGGTGCGGAAATCGTACAAAACATATCGACGTAGCTCACCACTTTGTGAAAACTCTCCTCGAGTGCGGTGAAATAAAAGTGGTTTACTGCCCCACCAAGAATATGCTAGCGGACATATTAACCAAGCCGTTGCCACGCAATTCGTTTTGTGATCAACGCGAAGCCATCGGACTAATTGGACACTAAGACATTTTGTGTACTAAAGTGTAGTGTTAAATGACACAGCGAGAAGGGGTGTGGAAGTGTACGTGTATCATTTAAATAATGTTTTACCGCGTGTGTTCAAATAAGTTAAGTTCAACGTATTGCCACGAAAAGGAAGCGTTGTAAGTTCGCCCCGGCATGTATGCGCGAAAAGTGCGTGTGATGTGTAGAGTAAAATAATTGTTCGTTGTTCGTTTATAGTTGTACAAGCATGACGTATTTACAATGTAATATTGTGTTTTGTTCTATTCAAAAATGTATAAGTAAATAAAACCACTTCTTTGTAAGTTTCAAACAGTAGCATATCGTTTTATTCAACAGATAATTTAAAATTAACTTATACTTACCTACATACGAAGTATATCTATGTCTCTATACTTCTTCATTTATACGAGGGGTCGTTTTTATATTCCCGGACTGGGCTGTTTAGAATTTTGATGCAATTTTTCATTATGCTGTTTTTTAATCACATATGCCTTGGTAACTTGTGTGGCAATTTACAAAACAATTGCAACATTATTAATTTTATTATCTGTCAGTTTGTGTCGTCGCGCGTTGTATATCTATCAAAATGAATAAAATCGAATACCGGGCTGTTATAAAATTCCTTACAAAACAAGGAAAAGCTCTCTAAAAATTATTCTTGAAGAAATGTTGGCTCTATACGGGGATGATTGCCCCTCTAAGTCAACTATTTGCGAGTGGTCAAAATTGTTTAAACATGGTCGAGAATCAATGATGATCCTCGTCCAGGGCGCCCTGTTGACGGGATCACTTCAGCTGTTGTTGAAAAAACCAAGTGTTTGGTACTGGAGGATGCAAGACTAAAGAAGCGACAATTAGCAGTTAGCAATTAGAGTATTATGCAAACCTGATGCATCGCCTTAGAGATGCTATTAAAGTGAAGAGACGCGGAAAACTGACGCAAGGTGTCTTGTTGCTCCACGACAATGCACCAGTGCACAAGTCCAGACTTTCAAAAGCTGCTGTAGCTGATTGTGGCTTCGAAGAAATTGAACATCCGCCTTCTAGTCCAGATCTAGCACCCAGTGACTATTTTTTGTTCCCAAATCTCAAAAAAACACTAAGGGGGACAAAATTTAGGGACAATGACGAACTTATAGCAGCTGTTGAGAGCCATTTTGCGGAAAAACCAAATGAATATTTTTATACTGGATTAAAGATGTTATTGAAACGGTGTTATACCTGTATTCAAAAGCAGGGGAACTATATTGAAACAATTTTTTTTTTTTGCTCTAGTCTTTTGTTTTCATGCCTAGTCCGGGAATATAAAAACGACCCCTCGTACATATATTTCCCGATGATTTTAATGGCAGGCAACAGGCAAGGTTTTTATAAAATATCTCCTGATACAGGTTCAGTCGAAGGTTCCATAATATTTTCTAATATTACCTCTTCTTCCATAATATCAGCAATTATATTCGAACTCAGATATGCTGTTGAGTTCGATGATGTTGATGAAGATTCGTCTAATAGTATGCTATCATGTGTGGCTAAAAATTGTAAAATCTAAATAAGCAGTCTTTTGTCAAATTTGTCTGTAACTTACTTGTATTAAATGGTAAGATTAAAGGTGAAATTGATTCTCTGTAATGTCTTTACTCATTTCTCAAAACAATTTAATAGCTAACACTAAGAAAACACACCGTATTTTGATGATAATTAAAACGAAACTTAAAAATTTCCTGGAAGGGTGATCTAACATTTCCGTTTACTTTACACAAATGTAAAATATCATCGGCTATGAACTCCATGAGCAGTATAACAAATAAGAATAATTCCGGCTAAAGTTGCAACAAAATATCTTTCAGAATTATTCATTTCCATCTCAATAACATGAACTAGAAGATCGGATAATTATATTTCAACAAACCCTTAGCAACAGACACCAAAAGTTACCAACATTACAGCCTCATAAATAAGAAATTTCCCTAAAATGAGCAAAGTTACAACTTGCGATTTCATCAAGATGATACGTGATTTATTACAATACGGACATTAATACCAGGACCGGCTCAAAATAGAATTTAATAAGAAATACGTTTATATTAGTCTCATATTAGGTATTTTACAAAAATAAATACAATCATATTTTTTTATGAAATCCTATAATAAATGAGTTACTTTAGCTCCGCTAAATCGTAGTGAAAATTATAACTTTAGCTTCACATTTTTCGACCAATCACCACCTTGTATTACAAACTAAAAATAATTTATAATAATAAAATATACTTAATAAGTACCTATATATTTCGGCTGTAAAAATATTTTTTATTACCCACGTGGTTATTTTTCTCGTCTGGCGATTCGAAAACTAATATTCTACATTCGTAATAAAAATAATAATAATATTCTACATTCGTAATAAAAAATTCTCCTTTACAGCCTAGATATAAATAACTAATTTATTGGCACATCATGTGAAATCATAATTATTATGCGAAACTAATACTCTAAACTTTTTGGTTGAATAAAATCAAATTCAGAATGATTAATTTGTATTATTTATACTAAAGATTATACTATACTTTATTTACGACTATTTAGAATAATTAGTTTATTTAAGGTACAAATATATTTGTAGTGATAAGTGATAGCTATCATAATAATAAATAACTTATTGCTCAAAAATCCTAATCAGTAATACATTATTACTACGGATTGATTTATAGCTTTAATAAATTGAATACAAGCATTGGTGGATTTAAAAATAAATAAATAATAGTGTATAAATATCTACATATTATGTTCTACGCATCTTCGTGTCTTTAGTAACAAACCTATTATGGTTAGGTAGCAGGAAAAAGTTTTAAGAAATTAGTCGTTAGTCATTCATATTCTAATTCAAGTATTGTGCATAATGAACTACTTATTTTATAAAGCAATAATGAGATACTGCAGTAAAGATTTATGAAAAATTGAGTTATTTTTAGTTAGTGGTTTTTGGTTATGACATGAATCAAATATATAAAAATATGTTTGATATAGAAAAAATCTCAAATTGATTTATACAGCAGCAATTAAGCAATCTTAGTGTATGTTCCGTAATTAGTACCTACATTTTCTTTTGTCTTTAGGTACCTTTTTGTGATAACCTCATATATTCACATGACAGCATTGACCAACTCAAGTTAAATTAAATTAAAAGCAAAATAATTATAGTTTATAGACAATATTGATCAAATGTTATAAAATGTACCGTGACTCAATATTTAAACATGTAAAGATTTGCAGTTTTCAGATGCAATTGAGCTGAAGACCAAAATTTCCAGAGCCGATCCTGAATAATACCTTTCAAGGGCGCATATCGAGAGTGCTCTGACCTCTTATGTAAGGGTAAATTCTTTATTAAATCATAAAAACTTCTTTTATCGGTTGGAAGATAGAGCAAGCATCATTACGCATTTTATTTTACCTACATTAAAATATGACTCTGGTTGCTAGGCGGGAAAATCTCTGCCAGAATCGATAAAATCTTTATGAATTCGGTTCTAGCGACTACATCTAGTATTTTCCATTCGGTTAAATCAATTTTATGGGCAATACAGTAATGTAATTATGGTTTGGATTTCTAGATTTGGGGTGTTATTTAAATTTTATTGTTGGAGATGTCAGTGACATAACAAGAAGTTCTGGCCAGAGCTAGTCAAGGATAGTATTTTTAAAAGCATATTTG
The DNA here is from genome assembly GCA_947534325.1 of Agonum fuliginosum. Taxonomy (NCBI): domain Eukaryota; kingdom Metazoa; phylum Arthropoda; class Insecta; order Coleoptera; family Carabidae; genus Agonum; species Agonum fuliginosum. Next base: position 15,842,603 of record OX384039.1, read on the forward strand.
AACATTAAACAATTACATTTTGCTTATATCTACGCAAGAATTAAATTAAAAATATCTCCCAAATTAATTTATAAAACCTACATACAAATTATAACACAACAAAATAAACACTAATTAATTAAAAGTAAAGGTTAATGTGACTGAATAAAATTTTAGCTTTTATTGTCTGATAAATAATTCAGTGACATTTCTCATAATTTAAAAACAACTAAACACGGTAAATATCACATTAATACAGTGGCGTGGTGCAGGGGCGGATCTAGAAAATCTCCAAGAAGGGGGCGAATTGTTATCAAAAGTAATTTTCGATGCTGTTCTTTGAAAAAGAAAGAAATAATAGCGCCGCGGGCGAAATATTTTTAGGGTTCAAGGTCAATGGCTGTTTCATTAAAAGTCAAGTTTATCTATAAAACGGAAATTACATATATTTTACCCTTATTCACGAGTAAAAATTAAAATAAATAGCAAATTTAAAAAATAAATGAAATCTTAAATTTGTCAACGATTTCTTAAACTTTTAAAGACCAAATTCTCTCAAAGGGGGACGATCGCCCTCCCCTTGGATCCGCCTGCTATAATTACAAAATAATATATTTTTCAATTGTTATTTTATTAAAATTATATTTAGTGTAGGTATAATTAAATAATAAAATTAAAATTTACCAACCGCCAAGGGGGGGGGGAGCGATCGCCCCCATCGCCCCCCCCCCCTGGATCCGCCAATGGCGTGGTGTCCATGGAAACAAGGGCTTCCCTTGCCTTTTATATTTTTTTCCTACAACTGTTCGATTTCTTTGTTATTACCTAACAATTATTTCCTTGGTTATGGGTGGAAAGAAGACAAATGCAGAACAAGTGTTTTTCTGTAAACGTGAAACACAAGTGCGTTTCGTTTACGCAACTGTCAAAACCAAACTTAACAGTTCGTGAACTTAACTGACTGCGATTTAAATTTCGCGCGGAGTGTTAAGTTCAAATTTTAGCTACTAACTAACTAACCTCAATCTCTGTTTCAACTGTAGCAAAGATTGAAGAATGAAAATTATATCAAAAAATTTCTAAATAACGTAGAACAAATGAAGCAATCAACACACAAACCATAGCAACGCCGTAACAACAGTTTTAATGTAATGCGAGGGTTAAACCGCTGGGGATTTATGGTGTACACCCCTTAGGATGTTCGAGGATTTTTTGGGGATTTCCGGGATGTCTAATAGTCCAAGAGCCAGAGCCTAAAAAAGTCTCTGAATTTACTAAGCCTAGTTTTTTAATAGTTTATTACAGTGGTTGTGTACACAAACATACTGCGGTCAGTCAAGCTAAACGTAGAACAGGCGTCTCAGGTACGCTGTCGAAGTTGTCGTTCCTGCGAGGTAACAAAATGAATTTACTAAGGCTGAAAATTGTTATACAAATAATATATTGCATATAAATGAAAGTTATGACAGTCAGTCAGCTAAATGTGGGGACGGAGCTGGTCAGTCGGCCGCAATGTATGTACAAAAAATAATAGCCTAGTCAAATTTGACATTAAAATGTCAATTTTTATATTTTAATGTCAAATTTGACATTTTAATGCCAAATTTGACTGGGCTATTATTTTTTGTACATACATTGCGGCCGACTGACCAGCTCTATCCCCACATTTAGCTGACTGACTGTCATAACTTTCATTTATATGCAATATACTATATGTATAACAATTTTCAGCCTTAGTAAATTCATTTTGTTACCTCTCAGGAACTACAACTTCGACAGCGTACCTGAGACGCCTGTTCTACGTTTAGCTTGACTGATCGCAGTATGTTTGTGTACACAACCACTGTAATAAACTATTAAAAAACTAGGCTTAGTAAATTCAGAGACTTTTTTTGGCTCTGGCTCTCCGTCTATAAGGATGTTTCAGGAATTCACAGGATGTTGTGGGATTTCATGGATTTCTGAAGGATGTCGGGGATTTATAAGGATTTACGAGGTATGTCTGTGGGCATTAGCCAGCCGACTGAAGCTATTGCGCATGCTCGGCGCATGCGCACATGCGCTTCATAGAATTTTTGTTTATTCGACGAAATTTTGACATTAGACAACAGTTACTACTTACGAGTAGGTATATGAAATCGTTGTTTATGTGTAATGTTGTGCACTATATTGTATTGAATAGGTTCTCTATAAGATATATGTTATTGATGATCATTTGTTTTAGAAGGTAAGTACGCAAGATTTGTAGTAATAATGTTTGTTGTTTTTCTAACCTCACATTCTACCAAAAATTTTGCCTGTTTTAAATTTGAATGTTGTAGTAAGAATTTGAGTAAGAGTTATTGTTATTACAGCAATTTTAGGAGTGTAACCCAATTTGTGTAACAAAATTTAAAGATTTATGTTGGACGCACTGATCATGAATCAATTTTTTTGATGATATTCGTAAAATTAACAGTAGTTTGCAAAACAATATCATTTTGGGTACTACTAGTTGTCACCTTTAAATACAAGAAAAGTTAAACAATAGTTATGCAGTATTTATTAGCGTTATTAATTATAAATATCGGGATGCCGATCTACGATCTGGTCTCATTAGCCAAACTCTCGCTTTGTTTTATATTTTATCTTATGCTATAAAATGACTAAAAATTGCATGTATGTATTTTTTCCGGATGAAAATAAATTATAAAATTGTCTTTAATCATCATCTTTTTGATTTTTTTTTGTGAATTTATTTTTTGATCAATTGACTACCTGTTTAAAAGGATAATGGAATGGTTACTTAGTTGAAATAAAATTAAAACAATTTTAACACAATAAATATTATTTAATAAATTATACAAAATAATAAATTTTAAAATAACAAATGATTAGGTAATAAAAATTTTGAAAAACCAGCTGTAAAACATAACAAACAGAAGTAAATGATTTTAAGTATTAAAAGCTAATTTGAAGATTTTTTAATGTAAAGGCTGGTACGGTATTATTCTGCATTAGGTATTGGGCCATAGGGACCATTCTTGACCACCTGACATCAGGTAAGAATTTATGTGGGAATCAAAAATTTTATTTAACAGGTATGACCATAGGTACCATTCTTGACCACCTCACATCAGGTACGAATTTATGTGGGAATCAAAATTTTTATTTAATAGGTATGGCCATAGGTACCATTCTTGACCACCCCACATCAGGTAAGAATTTATATGGGAATCAAAAATTTTATTTAATAGGTATGGCCATAGGTACCATTTTTGACCACCTCACATCAGGTAAGAATTTATGTGGGAATCAAAAATTATATTTAATAGGTATGATCATAGGTACCATTCTTGACCACCTCACATCAGGTAAGAATTTATATGGGAATCAAAAATTTTATTTAGTAGGTATGGCCATAGGTACCATTCTTCCCACCTTACATCAGGTAAGAATTTATATGGGAATCAAAAATTTTATTTTATAGGTATGTCCATAAGTACCGTTCTTGACCACCTCACATCAGGTAAAATTTATATGGGAATCCAAAATTGTATTTAATAGGTACGGCCACAGGTACCGATTTTGGCCACCTAACAACAGGTAACAATTTATATGGGAATCAAAAATTTTATTTAATAGGTATGGCCATAGGTAGAGTTTTTGGCAGGGTTGTGAAAAACCCCACTACTGGGATTTTTCAAAAAAGCAGTTAAAAAAATATTATTGTGTAATTTCTGCCTTCATTTTAATTTCAATGGACTTGTGTTTTATATCGTTGAAAAGAGAAAAAAAATATATTAAAATATATATTATGAAAATTTGAATTTGGTATGAATTTCTCAAAATCTGTAGGAGATAATAAAAATTTGAGGAGTGCTGTGAATTCCTCGTTAAAAACGTGCAAATTAGAAACTTGTACTAATTCAAACAAAAAAGTTATAGGTGAGAAACGAAATTGGCAAAATTTACATTTTTGCGTATATCTACTCACTTTCGCATTTTTGTGGGAAAACAAAAACATTTCTAAATTGGCCTCCTAAAGGGGCAACTTTTTTCTAAGTTAACCAACTTAGTATCCAGGGTTGTTGCGATCTTGCCCAGCCCGAAAAAACCCGGCCTGAAATAACCCGAAAAAACCCATGAACAAACCCATTTTATTTGAAAATTGTATGCAGGCTGTCCTATGAAACTGTTTAAGCATGGGGATCTCGAGAACCATAAGAGATACGAAGTTGGTTAACTTAGAAAAAAGTTGCCCCTTGAGGGGGCCAATTTAGAAATGATTTTGTTTTCCCACAAAAATGCGTAAGCAAAAATGTAAATTTTGCCAATTTCGTTTCTCACCTATAACTTTTTTGTTTGAATTTTCTAATTTCACAGCACTCCTCAAATTTTTATTATTTCCTACAGATTTTGATAAATTCAAACCAAATTCAAATTTTCATATATATTTTAATAGAGATTTATTTCTCTTTTCAACGATATAAAACACAAGTGCATTGAAATTAAAATGAAGGCAGAAATTACACAATAATATTTTTAACTGCTTTTTTTTAAAAACCCAGTAGTGGGCTGGGTTTCTTCAAAAAAACCCACTGGGCTATACAAATCATGAAAAAAACCGGGTTTTTCACAACCCTGTTCGTAGAGATCCCCAGGCTTAAACAGTTTCATAGGACAGCCTGCATACAATTTTCAAATAAAATGGGTTTTTTCATGGTTTTTTTCGGGTTATTTCAGGCGGGGTTTTTGGGAAAAATCGCAACAACCCTAGTTTTTGGCCACCTCACATAAGGTAAGAATTTATGTGGGAATCAAAAATTTTATTTAATAGGTATGGCCATAGGTACCGTTCTTGACCACCTCACATCAGGTAAGAATTTATGTGGAAATCAAAAATTTTATTTAATAGATATGGCCATAGGTACCATTCTAGACCACCTCGCATCAGGTAAGAATTTGTGGAAATCTAAAATTTTATTTAATAGGTGTGGCCACAGGTACCGTTCTTGACCACCTCACATCAGGTAAGAATTTATGTGGGAATCAAAAATTTTATTTAATAGGTATGGTCATAGGTAGAGTTTTTGACCACCTCACATCAGGTAAGAATTTATGTGGGAATCAAAAATTTTATTTAATAGGTATGGTCATAGGTAGTCACAGCGCGGCAATTAGATACGCTCAGAAGTGTATACAGTAAAATATTCAAGTAGACGTGGTATAGGCGTGACCTAGTGTATTTTTGAACAGTGAAAAACTCGCTGAAAACGAGTTTTCTGGAAAATTTGAGTTAGTTCGTTAGATTCCAGAGGTTGAAAACCTCTTATATACCAATTTTCGAGAAAATCGTTAGAGCCGTTTTCGAGATAGCATGACCGTAAAAACATACAATTCCTTGCTCATTTAATAGAATAGATTAGGTACATTAGGTAATTATTATTATTAATTAAAAGTTGCTATCAATCCAGTGGCTCAAAATTGTTCATTTGCTTGGACCCATTTTTTATTTGCGAATTTCAACAAAATTCTTTTTGATTCATGATCACTGATCAGTGCGTCAAATACTATACACACTTAAATTTTGTTTTGTTACACAGATAAGGTTACATATTACTTATCTAAGATTTAATTTGACAATTATATGCAAACAGTGATATGTAAAATATTGTGTCCTCGGTCTTGTTTTTACTACCGATCATGTTTTGTTATTAGATGACGGATTTACTACCTGTAGTAGATGAGTGTCACCGAAGCCGAAAAAGCTTTGGGTATAATAGTACCTACCTCTTTGAAAAATATTTTAATTATTAATGGATTCGATAACGCAAAATTATTGGAAGAAATTACTGAAAACGATATTTCTAATATGGAAACATTTATGATTGAAACTGTACCGTCCTTAATTTCTAACGACGAATACAAAAAATATTATGGTATTTTCTACAAACAGCCACAGAATTTTAAATTTTTACTTGGACATAAAAAGACGCTTCATCCAGTTATTTTAGAGAAAAATCTAAAAAACTGAAAAATTATCAGACACCTGCCGCGTGTTCAGATAATATTTCGTCTTCTAAGTTTTCAAGTAAATATGGTGAGTGTTTACATGATTATCATTGTATTTCAAATTAATTGCAAATTTTGCTTTTTTAGAAGCAAATAGCGATATAACAACTGAAAATTCAAATGTTTCTACAACTGTAAGAAAATGGTTGAAAAGTAAATGCGTAAAAGAAGGCCAGTGGGAATTTTTTAAACAAAATTTTCTGAATGTAAACTTGATAAAAATGGACAACTATGCTGCATTATGAAATGTTTTTGCAAATCTTCAATAAAAATTTTAAAAAGTGCCAAAACGAGGGTGGCTTCAAAAGATGGGTATATGGAAATTTACATAGGCATTTGACAACTCATTTGAATACTCCATCGTGTACTACAACCTCTAAATCTACAATTTTGAAATCATTGCCTAGTTTGAAACCTAGTTCTTCCAGTTCTTCCGACAATAACACTTCCACTCGCGAATTTCTTAAAATCAGTGTACATCATGAAGTTCATGGATTGCTGAAATATTTTACACCGATATCTGCTCAAAATATTAATGATACAGATGACACTAACATAAGAAACCAGACTGTAAATGATGCTGAAACTTCAAAGGTACCTAAACTAAACATTATTAGTGACCAAATTATTGTTCACGCCAATGTTCATGCGAATGCTTCTAATAAATTGTGTATTAGAGATAATGAAAATGCAAACTTTAGTCATGCTTCCAATTGTATTCATGAAAACGTTCTTAAAAAGTGCACAAATAATGACGAAACATCCAAAGAAAAAATAAACACTGATATATGTGATAAATGGAAAGGCAAGAAATATCAGAGAATAGAAAGAAGGAGGAAGAGAGAAAGTCAAGTAGATAATCAAATACTTATAACTACATTTTACCCTTTTATAGAAAAAGTTATACAAACTGCTCAAAATGCAGGAACATTAACTACTATTGAACTTACGAAACAAATGAAAATTTTTAATATATTAGATGAAAACGAATTTAAAATTGCAGAAAATTCACAAATTTATATTAAACATACAAGCAAGCTTTTAAACATTTTAATGGATATGTCAATTACAAATTCTACACGATCTTGCAATAGAAACTCTTATAATGATATAATTATAAAATTTTCCTTATACTTATTCTACGTAGGTTGTAGATTACTTTCTGAAACTATTCATGCAAATCTTAAAAATATTTTACCATCAGTAACTTCTTTGAATAGATATGTAGAAAAAAACGACAAAAAATAGAAGAAGGAGTTTTTGACTACGATGGACTTAACAAATTTTTGGAGGAGAGAAATTTACCAAAAGTAATTTGGATAAGCGAAGATGGAACAAGAGTTCCAGGAAAATTGAATACGATGCAAAAACTAATAAACTTGTGGGTTTAACGTTGCCATTAGTTAATGGTTTACCGAAAACAGATTCATTTTTAGCAACTTCGGCAAAAGTAATACACGAATATATTGCTGAAGGTATTAAATCAAATTATGCATACGTAATAATGGCGCAACCATTGTCCGAAGCCGCTCCACCTCTTACTGTATATGGTACTGATAACCGATTCAAATATAGTGATGTGTTACATAGGTGGCAAGCTATTAAAGTCAATTTAGAAAAGCTTGGAATAACTATTTTTTGATGTTCGGCAGATGGCGATACACGACTAATGAAAGCAATGCGCCTTAGCGCATTACTTCCACCTCCAACAATGACGAATCCAAAAAGTTTTAAATGGGAGTGGTTTCATTCTGGCTATGATAACAGTGACAATAATTCAATTTCGTACGTTCAAGATACTGTTCATATCGCCACAAAGTTCCGAACCCGATTATTAAAACCAAATGTAGTATTACCTATTGGTAATTTTTTTGCATCTCCGAAACATCTACAAACTTTAATTGAAAATTTTTCAAAGGACAAACACTTCCTCACGTCAACAGATTTAAATGCTGAAGACAAAATGAATTTCAGAGCAGCAGAGAAAATATGTGGACCTCTAGTAACCAATTTACTTCAAAATATTCCTGAGAGTGAAGGAACACGTGCTTACCTCAAAGTAATGTATTCGGCAGTGACACCGTATTTGGATATGAATATTGATATCAAGTCTAGATTGTATAGCATATGGTACAGTGTTTTTTTTTCTACGTATTTGGAGAGAATGGATTAAAAATTATGACCGTTATAAAGTAGATGATAATTTTATCACTTCAAATTGTTATACATCTATAGAACTAAATGCACATGCCCTTATTAACATTATAAAATTTTTTCGGGATAATCCACAACTGACAGAAGGTATGTTTCTTCCCTGGCTTTTTAGTTCTCAGACATGCGAAAAAATATTCCGAACAACCAGATCGATGACTTCTACGTTTTCTACCGTAGTCAATTACAGCATTAAAGATATTATTCATCGCTTAGACCGAATTAAAACAGTAAACAATGTTCTAAATGAACTTAAGCATACCTTTATTTTTCCGCGAGAACAAAAAAAGGATATTGCAATGAATAATAATTCTAAGAATCTTCAGAATTTCAATGAATTCACTGACGATAACATAAAGCTTATAGTAGAAAATGCTTTGCATGCTGCACTATTAAATACCAAAGAACTTGGTATGGTTACTTAAGAAAATAGTTGGATTTTTTTTCAATACCCTTAAGCACAGAAGCTGTCTATGAAGATGTAATCGAAGAGCAAATAGATGGCGACTTCGAAAAAGAATCAGTACCATGTAATGAAAATAAATTTATACAAACTGTTATGAACTAGTTGCCTATCGATATTCAAAATAGTGAAACTGATTTAAGTGACCCTGGTACTGATTTATATTCAGATATGTGTGAAATTTCTACTTTGGATCTTGGAGAAGATCTTAAAATCAAGGATTTTTCTTCTCAGTGTGCGAACGATGAAAACGATATCATTTATGAAAAAGGACCGCTTGTTAGATTACAAGTTGGCAATAAGTAAGTCGGTTGATATAAAAAAGTCTTCCTTGTGTTGGCTCTTAGAACAAACTAAAACAAAAGTCAGTACAGTACAGATAGATTGCGACGGTTTTTTGTTGAAAAAAAAAAATCTCCAAATTCGTCCCAAAGACAAAGATCTGTTAGTAAAACAAAGTCAGCATCAAAGCGGTACAATACTTCTAAAAACATTCAAAATAAATATAGCAATAAAGCAAAAAACTTAAATACGTTAAAAATGCTGATGAATCCACTAGTGACTCTTCTAGCAGCGACAGTAATGAAAGCATTGTATTTAATGACAGTACGGATACAGACACAGAAGTAACACCAGAAGAAGAGGACGAAAAATTGAAGGAAATTACAGAGGAAAGGAACAATCTGGATTCTAAAATTGGAGAAATTATCGTAAATGAATTTTATTCTGTTTACTACGAAGAGAGATGGTACATAGGACGCGTCAACGATGTTGTAAATAAAGACACATTCTAAAAATAGTGTTTTTAAAAAGTCGGCAAAATGCGAAAAAAAGTTATTTAGATGGCCACCAACCGAAGACGTTGCCGACGTCGAGCAAAAATATATTTTTATGGTCCAATTAATTGTACTTCTTCTAAGGAGCCATTTGAATTATTGGATTGCGAATATAATAATATTACTAAACTTTATACTGAAATGAAGAAAAAGCTTCTAAAACAATATGTTTACTGAGAACTTTATTTTCTCTAAGAAAAGATGACTTATTTTCTATTTATTTTTTTTGTTAAATTTTAATGTATGACATAGTTTACGTACATTAGCTAGATAATATAAGCATTTATTTATAAATATGTATATACCTAGTAGAATTAAATTTTTGTTTCTTTTTTGTTCTGTAACATAAATATAAATGAAGATGTCGTTTATGGCGAGGAAGTATTTTTTTATCCTATTTCCTAGTTTTACTTAGTATAGACAGAATCTAAGAAGATTATAATGCAGTATTTTATTTCAAACAATTCTTGCTCTAAATAAAATAGATCAAAAGATACTGCAATATTAAAAACATCATTGAAATTCATTAATTACCAAATTTAAATGCTAAAAACTTCCGATATAATAGTAATATTCACATTAATTTTCACTAGGATGTCTACGGATTTCTAAGGATATCCGCGGATTTCTAAGGATGTCGGCGGATGTCTACGGATTTTTATGCATGTTCCAGGATTTCAAGGGATGTCGTTGGATTTCCCGGGATTTCTATACAAATGAAGGATTTTTATGGGATTTCTAGGATTTATTCTTCAAAAAGGATTTCTGGTGTACACATTTCAGTCTGCGATTTACCCCTCGATGTAATGTCATTAAAATTAAATAAATCCTGATAATATTAAAGTGATTTTCTAAATTATTAGTTGTAGGAAAAATGGTGTTTACAACACGTGTCGAAAAAGATTAAGTGCACGTGCAGATTTCCGCACTCGGCAAGTCTCGCGCGTTAAACTCTGCACTTTCACGTAACGAGACTTTTTCGGCACTTGATATAAAAATAACTAATTTATTCAATTTTGACGTTTTAAACTGCTATTATTCACTCCATAGCCACAACTTTAAACAATTGTTTATTCACAAGTGAATTTTTAATCACTCAACACATTTTTAAATCACTTTTGAACTGACATTACTCGTATTTCGTCAAAAATGTATAAAAACAATGACAACTTGCAACTGACGACTACTTTGATTCGTTTTTTTTGTCATGTCAAAATAAATTTATAATTCATATAATTGAAATAATTTCGTCACAATGTACGGAGCTATTAAGCGAATGAGAAATGAAAATACAATTACATTACAAAATGTAAAAGAAACATTTTAAACGAGGAAGAAGAAATAATAAATAGAATCAAGCACCTTAATGAAAGAATCTACGGGACACATAGTAAGAAAAAAACAAGGAATTAGAAAAACAGCATAAAGTTCACTATATAACGGCAGATGAATTGATAAGAGCATTGAGGAAATTAAAAAGTGTAAAATCACCTAGACATGACAATATCACTGCTCAAATGCTAAAATATATGGGAAAAAGAGATATTTAACGAGGTAGAGGCACATAATACCCCAAAAGACTGGCACATAGGAGTTATTACCCTAATATTCAAGAAAGGCGATAGTAAAGAATGTAAAAATTACAGAGGAATAAACTATACGCAAGAATTCTTGAAAATAAAGTAAGGGAAAAACTACTAGAAAGCATATCAAATGATACACAAAGCGGATTCAGACCAAACAGAGTTGTACAAGACCATACTTTCACACTGCGTCAATTAATGAAGAAAGCCAGATTAGTAGACAAAGAAATCTGTATGTTTTATAGTCCTAGAAAAAGCGTTTGACAAATTAGTACGAGAAAAAATATGGAAATGCCTAGAATCAAGAGCACTAGATAAACAAACCATAGACCGAGTGAAGGGATTATACAATAAAACAGAAACTATGTAAGAGTTAGAAATAACAAATCAGAAATGTTCACCACCGAAGCAGGTTTAATACAAGGATGCATTTTATGCCCTGTACTCTTTACAATATACCTGGATGAAATTATCAAAAGAGTGAAAAACGAACTAAAACCATATAAGGTAGGGTACTGGAGGATGGAGAGGATATCAGTTTCTTTATTGTTATATGCAGATGACATGTTATAATTACCGAATGCGAAAATGACCTACAACACAACATCAATGTACTACACACAGAACTAGAACAGTGGAATATGAGCATCAACAAACAGAAAACCAAGACCATGATCGTAAATGGAAAAGAGAAAAAACATAGCATAGATATAGAAAACACAGAAATAGAGCAAGTAGACAGCTTTAAATATTTAGGCGTAACCATACATGAAAATGCAAACCTTTTATGATAAATTTATATAATAATAAATATTAGAATAGATTTTCTTAGAGCTTTTTTTACGAGGGTGGGGGGAAAATCTTCAAAAGACACCACAGAGAATCCGTTCGCAGTGGTAGTGCCGGATTCCTACCGGCTAAAAACCCCCTCCCCGGGACTGTTATAACATTGCTTCAGGGACTAACTTTTTCAGGTGCCCGTGGGCAACCTCTCTCTACTCTGCATTTATAGCAGCGATCGTTCTAACTCTTCCTTTCTCTTTACGACTTTGGTGGCTAAGTTATTTACTGATTCCCATTTCTCATTACTTTCTAGCATCTGTTCAATGATGTTTTCAGGCTCAAGTAGATCTACTACCCTTTTCATGTCTTCTTTTTCTCAATCCCACTTCGGACACCAAAAACCAGTGTGCTCTGCGTTGTCCAAGTCGGCCCTGGAGTGCGGGCATGTTTCCTTCCTCTATTTTCCCAATCTTATGCAGGTAGGAGCTAAAGCTACCATGGTTAGTGAGAACCTGTGTCAAATGGTAGTTTAGTTCGCCGTGTTTCCGCTGTAGCCATGGGTTTAAATTCGGGATGAGTCTCCGCGTCCACCCACCTTTAGCCTCCGTGCTCCATCTTGTTTGCCAGATTTCTCTAACCCTTGTGTCTCTACTTTCTTTTGATAGTCGCCTGCTGCCTTCTTCGCTGAATGTGCCCCTACTTTCAATAATTAGGTCAATTGGTGGCAGTCCTGCAAGTACGAGTATGGCCTCTTCTGACACCGTCCTGTAGGCACAGCACACTCTAAGTGCAGCTTTCCTCTGCACGGATGCTAGTTTTTTCCTGTTCCTCTCCCTTTTCATGGCGCTTTTCCATACTGGTACAACGTAAAGCATGACTGACATGGTTACATGTGCCAAGAGTTTTCTTTTACTTTGGCCAGGGCCACCCACGTTCGGCATTATTCTGGTTAAGGCAGCGTTAACTGTAGCTGCTCTGTTGGCGATGTTTTCTACATGCGGGGCAAAGGTACGTCCAGGGTCGAGCGTGACACCCAGGTATTTGAGTTTTGTCCTAGGTTCTATCTTTTCGCCATTAACTCTAAAAGTAGCACCTTCTCCTTTTCTTCTCCCGGCTAGTAAGATTGCTTCCGTTTTATGTACTACTAGTTCAAGTTCGTGGTTTTGAATCCACGTTGTAATTTGATGTATGCATGTATTCGCAGTTTCTTCAAATGCCTCTTTGGTTTGGCCCGTGACGATCAGTGCAAGGTCGTCAGAGTAAGCTACGAGGGTTGCTTCCTCTGGAACTTCTAGCCGTAAAATCCCATCGTACAGTATGTTCCAGAGGGTTGGGCCTAGGACCGAGCCTTGTGGGACTCCTCGCGTGACTTGGTAGCAGCACACGCCTTCTTTTGCTTCGGTCATGATGTATCTATTACTCAGGTATGACTTGATGATTCTTACTAGGTATGTGGATACCTTCTTTCTATTAAGTTCTTTAATGATTATTCTGCATGATGCTGAGTTGAACGCGTTCTTTACATCGAATGTGATAAGCACACATATCTTCTTTGACCTCCAGTGTCCGGAATTAGCTTCTTCTGCAATTTGCATAGAGCTTTGGGAGGAGATATATCCCCTTATCCCCCCGTAATAAATTAAGCCCTGTTATCACATTTACCTCATTTTTACATTCCTACTTTACCATACAAAAAATAGGTTTTATTCAATCTAGTTTAATGTATTTCATGATATAATGTATGTATAAATAATTACTTACCTATCCTAATAGTCGTATCGTGTTGGTATTGAAAGTGCCCTTTTCTTATAAAATGTAAAAATAGAATTAATGATATAACGGATTGCAAGTGTGCTATTGGAGTTATTATCAGTTTATTCAAGCACTAAGCGATTTGGTAAAGTATGAGATTTCTACTACGTGTGAATCTATAGTTAGTTTTTTAAAGATAGAGATAAAAGGTAATTGTCATCTTTTCTTTTATCAGAGTTTGTTTATCACGTTGTATCCATGACATAGGTGCTGAGTTTGTAGTTTATTTGTTGATTACTATTTCAGCTAATTCATGTTTAGTTTAAATGACTATGTAACTAACTGTTCGTTCCGCTATGTTCGATTTTCAACACCCATTGATAAACACAATGCTATTAATTAATAAAACTTTATATTTAGATATCTTTATAATTTTATGTTTTGATTTTTTAAAGAAAATAAAATTTATTACAATATTTTAATACTCTGAAAATATTACAATATCCACAAAATAATTTTCATCACTTTGCCAAAACAAGAAAACAATTTCAAATTCAGCGTACGGCTGGAAAAATGGGAAGTTACAAGTACGGTAACGAAAGTTCCTCTAAATTAAATTTGATCGCGTTGGATGCTGTGCGGTGCTTTTGTTTGGAGGGAACACGTGCCTGTAATATCTCGTCCCATTCCCATTTTACCCTGCACTTACCCCTACACTGGCGCACTCACGCAGGGTACAATGACACATTGGGCTTGTTTACGTGAAAATGTGCGAGTTTAAATTTTTGTGGATTTCATTGTTTCGTTATTTGATATTTGTTTTGATTTTCGATGTTGTGATTTTAACAGATAGTTTACAGACCTGTAAGCAGACCTTCAATATCGAAAAAATTTAAACTTTAAACTCGTGAGATTTGCTTACTTCTTTAAAAATGAAATTGGATATTTCGTGTGAATAACTCAAATTGCCTAAAATATTAGAAATTTTGAAAGAAAATTTCATTCGTGGAAAAAAAAATTTCTCCGAAAATCTTCCGACTTACGAGTCAGAAAACCACAAAATGCACTTTTTTCAATATATATATATATATATATATATATATATATATATATATATATATATATATATATATATATATATATATATATATATATATATATAAAAACACCCGGTATATATATATATATATATATATATATATATATATATATATATATATATATATATGTTTTTTTGAAAACTTTCCACCTAAATATCTCGGGAACCGCGGCACGGATCGAAAATCGGCGAAATACGGGTTCGATGAATTTGAGGGGGAAGAAAAACCATCTAATTAGTTTTCTGCCCAAAGTGGGCATACTGCCCATATTGGGGTCAACTTGATTTTTTTAAATCAAAACATAAAATTATAAAGATATCTAAATATAAAGTTTTATTAATTAATAGCATTGTGTTTATCAATGGGTGTTGAAAATCGAACATAGCGGAACGAACAGTTAGTTACATAGTCATTTAAACTAAACATGAATTAGCTGAAATAGTAATCAACAAATAAACTACAAACTCAGCACCTATGTCATGGATACAACGTGATAAACAAACTCTGATAAAAGAAAAGATGACAATTACCTTTTATCTCTATCTTTAAAAAACTAACTATAGATTCACACGTAGTAGAAATCTCATACTTTACCAAATTACAATACTTCCTTTACTCCGTGTACAAGGAAGTAAAAAGTGGGGTTCCCATATAAAAAATTCAAGTTGACTCCAATATGGGCAGTATGCCTACTTTAGACAGAAAACTAATTACATGGTTTTTCTTCCCCCTCAAATTAATCGAACCCGTATTTCGCCGATTTTCGATCCGTGCCGCGGTTCCCGAGATATTTAGGCGGAAAGTTTTCAAAAAAACACCCTGTATATATGTATATATATATATATATATATATATATATATATATATATATATATATATATACATATATACAGGGTGTTTTTTTGAAAACTTTCCGCCTAAATATCTCGGGAACCGCGGCACGGATCGAAAATCGGCGAAATACGGGTTCGATTAATTTGAGGGGGAAGAAAAACCATGTAATTAGTTTTCTGTCTAAAGTAGGCATACTGCCCATATTGGAGTCAACTTGAATTTTTTATATGGGAACCCCACTTTTTACTTCCTTGTACACGGAGTAAAGGAAGTATTGTAATTTGGTAAAGTATGAGATTTCTACTACGTGTGAATCTATAGTTAGTTTTTTAAAGATAGAGATAAAAGGTAATTGTCATCTTTTCTTTTATCAGAGTTTGTTTATCACGTTGTATCCATGACATAGGTGCTGAGTTTGTAGTTTATTTGTTGATTACTATTTCAGCTAATTCATGTTTAGTTTAAATGACTATGTAACTAACTGTTCGTTCCGCTATGTTCGATTTTCAACACCCATTGATAAACACAATGCTATTAATTAATAAAACTTTATATTTAGATATCTTTATAATTTTATGTTTTGATTTAAAAAAATCAAGTTGACCCCAATATGGGCAGTATGCCCACTTTGGGCAGAAAACTAATTAGATGGTTTTTCTTCCCCCTCAAATTCATCGAACCCGTATTTCGCCGATTTTCGATCCGTGCCGCGGTTCCCGAGATATTTAGGTGGAAAGTTTTCAAAAAAACATATATATATATATATATATATATATATATATACCGGGTGTTTTTATATATATATATATATATATATATATATATATATATATATATATATATATATATATATATATATATATATATTGAAAAAAGTGCATTTTGTGGTTTTCTGACTCGTAAGTCGGAAGATTTTCGGAGAAATTTTTTTTCCACGAATGAAATTTTCTTTCAAAATTTCTAATATTTTAGGCAATTTGAGTTATTCACACGAAATATCCAATTTCATTTTTAAAGAAGTAAGCAAATCTCACGAGTTTAAAGTTTAAATTTTTTCGATATTGAAGGTCTGCTTACAGGTCTGTAAACTATCTGTTAAAATCACAACATCGAAAATCAAAACAAATATCAAATAACGAAACAATGAAATCCACAAAAATTTAAACTCGCACATTTTCACGTAAACAAGCCCAATGTGTCATTGTACCCTGCGTGAGTGCGCCAGTGTAGGGGTAAGTGCAG